>QLOY01000351.1:0-36957 GCA_003313965.1 Megacollybia marginata | reverse complement strand
AAAGCGCCCATTTAGCCTGCCTTTCGTCTTTCATTTATAGATTTAATTTTGTATACAATGTTAATCTAAATTAATATAGGATACTTTGGTATGCATTTTACTCTGCTTACTAGTCATGGGCCAGGGCTGTGAAATGTCTGATGAGCTCTGCTGCTTTACAGATCAACCAATATAGGCTCATAGACTATTTGGTTTGAGTCAAGCAGGTGAGTCAGCAACCCAAAATGGAAACTGTATACTAACCCTCTATGTATACAGTATATACAGTATATAGAGAGTAATAACTGTAACTGTAATGTATAGGCCTCCAGGTGTATACATATACATTATGGTTGGAGCCTTAATGAAAGTCGATTACAGAGAAAAGGGGCTCAGAGAATGTCATCATGGAGAGCAAAGGAGGCAAGGCGTGGTTGACCACATTCAAGAATGTTTGTGGCACTACCCACAATCAAGGGCAATAGGGTTCTATAGAGGAATCCGTGACGCACTTGACTGTGATGCACTTGACCTGAATTGTGATTAGTGTTTGCCAGGGCTCAGCTCAAGCCTGAAGCCGAGCTGAGCCAGGCCCTGAAAAGCCAAGCCTAAGCCAAGCCTAACATCACGGCCTGGGAAGGCTTAGGCTCGGGCTTCAATTTTGGAAGCCTGAAGCCCTGGGGCAAAGCCCTACAGGCCTAGGGCTTGTATACTGGGGTCTGAGCTTGCCGAGTGATACCCAATTTTGACAGAATGCATCTGCAAATGGATAGTTTACTAATGTTTTGTTATTTTCTCAGGCCTCGGTACTCTTTTCCAACTGCGATGCACTAATTGTTATTACCGCAGACCTTAATTTGTAGCATGGTACTCTGGATACAGCGCAAGGAGGTTTAGAATAAATTTTATTTACATGAATCTGCATATTTCCATTGGCCTTTTTGAGTAAAAAAGGTATTATGTAATTTTTATATACAGGCCCTGGGCAAAGCCCAAGCCGGGCCGGGCCCTGCTAGGGCTTGGGGCTTAGGCTCGGGCTTCAAATTTGATAAGCCCAGGCCCGATGAAGCCGAGCCCTATCCCAGGGTACCGGGCTGAGCCGAGCCCTGGCAAACACTAATTGTGATTGATTGAGGTCAATGCTTGGCAGTTCTCAAGGGCAGTACTTTGAGCCTGAATCATGCTTGATCAAGGTCAGTAGATGCCTGTTGTCAATCAAGCTTAATCTAGTACCACAATCAAGAGCAAGAGCCCATGAACCATAATCAAGGTGAATTGCGGTCAAGCAGGAATCAAGACCAGTCGAGATCAATCGAGGGAATCGAGGGCAGGTATAGACCAAAACAACCGAACACTGAAACTGTCCTCAATCAAGGACAGTTGAGGTCAAGACTCAATTGTAACCAGAAAGAATTCTGGGCCATGATAGAGCTTATTTGACCACTATCGTGATCGTCAGCATTTAGCAGATGAGGGGAAGGGAGAACGAGCACAGACCGTCCAAGAGGATCAAAAAGAATGAAGAAAGAAAGCTGGAGCCTGGGATCGAAGCATGCTGCAAGAGAAAGTAAGCCGAATGCCCAGTTGAACACACCCAAACTCGCAAATGGTCTCAAATTAGTGCACGTAGCCACGACAGAGGGTGGAAATGAGATTGATTGCGGGGTACTACCAAATACAGACAGTGAATATATGATCAATGCCGTTCGCGTTACCAGAGGGCAAGAAATGAGCCAAAAGAGGGGTTACCAGGTCACGTGTCTGTTACTGGCCCGTCACACCACGTGAGGGTCAAAAATTATCCTGCGTAAAATACACTGTAATTAGGTTTGAAAAACATTACATTTCACAGAGGAGAAACAGAAGGAAAAATGATTCCTTTGTCTACAGGGTGAAAGAAACCATTTTTCGTAGGGGAAAGTTATTAGGACAAAGGAAGCGCCTGGGAGAAATGCTTTCTTTTGCTTGTGACAAAAGATACATTTATCCTATTGTTTTTCTTATGTACAATGATATCTTTTTCCTGCATAAAACAATATATTTATCCAGTTAAAAATTACGATGCATTTTATGTAGGAATTTTTTTGATCCTCACGTGGTGTCACCAGGTGATGCGAGCACTGCGGATACATACCAACAAGTCATAGCAGCAGGCATCGTGATTCAGGGGGACTCGGACTCATGCTTGAATGATATCAAAGACCTACCTGTGGGGCGAGACATACACGAATGTATAGATACTCTCCATTCCTCAGCATTGTCTGCTAGTGCTGAACCTGCTTTTCGGATGCATGCCCGGTATTCTTAAGCACCAGCTTCCTACACCGCTTGCAGGATCTTCAATCAGCCTCTGATATGTATGTGAAGGCGATTTGCTATATTCCTGAAACTGCAGTATGGATTGGCCTCGATGCCGCTTCCAGACTGAAACAGATCAACGTCTGCCAAGGTCCAGCAATTGGGCTCCGATGCCGCCGCATGCATGTTCTCGCGAGCTGCACAGGAGCCCAATCTTGCACAGCAGCATTTGACTCGAGCAGTCGAGTTTATCGATCAAGGACGGTCCTTTTTATGGTCACAAACATCCAACTTCAGGGAGGAATTCTTAGAGCTGCGGAAAGCCAATGCAGAACTGGCAGAAGAGGTAAACAGCACCAGTCGTATCCTTGCTCATGGGACATTTCACGACCAAAATAACTATTCCGAGGTCGACAAGCAAGTCTTCCACCAATCCGCAGAGAAATGGGAAAGACTTCTTCGTCGTGTTCGCAAACTTCCTGGGCTCGAACATTTCCTCCTTCCCCTTCCGTTTTCAATACTTCGAAGGGCTGCGAAAGATGGCCCTGTGGTGATGATCAACACCAGTTCATTTCGCTGTGATGCAGTCATAATATCACCATGGTCAGACTGCGATTTAGTGCACGTTCCCCTTCCAGAATTGACTGAGAGTAGCATCAGGGATCTCGCAGAGAAACGGGAATATCTCATGTCCCGGAGCTCAAGGGCAACTCAAGGGAGGGTCACATCTGGGTAGAGAACCCCAGTAAAACACGTTGTCAACAGCTGCAGGATATCTTGGAACAAACTTGGCTTCTAATCGGAGGACCTATTTTCACTGCAATGTCTAGAGAAGTCATCAGGTCGAGGCTACCACTAACACCGACACTTCGCATTTGGTGGTGTCTCAATGGCGCACCTGCATTCCTTCCGATTCACGCTTCTTGCCCGGGCCCTCCACCTGATGAATCGGGTAATAGGGGAATGATGGACTTTCTCATCTCGTCATACACTCCCAATTTGACAACACTTCTGCGTGCGCAAGAGAAAGCCTCGACTCCGTTTCATATGTTAGCGATCGGACAGTCTGATTCCGGACTTCATAAACCCTTACCTGGAGTAAAGAGAGAGCTGGATGCGATTCGCGCTCTCCTCCGTAGCGACGAGGTGACCTTCCTTCAAGACGGAACAGCAAAGAAAGATTCTGTTTTGAGGTCTTTACCAGACTCTACTTGGATCCATTTCGCCTGCCATGGGATCCAAGACCACGAATCACCTTTGAATAGCGGTCTTTTTCTGCATGACGATGAACGTCTCACACTTTCCTCCATCGCACAACATATGCATGATCGTGTCGAATTTGTGTTCCTTTCGGCGTGCCAGACGGCGATGGGTTCAAAACGACTTCCTGGGGAGTCGATACAACTTGCTGCGGGCATGCATTCTATGGGAGCCCGTGGAGCGATCGGCACAATGTGGTCTGTCGGTGACGAAAATGCTCTTTATGTCGCAACAAGAGTCTATAAGCGCTTACTCAAAAGTGGAACGTCTCAAGCTTCCGCTTCAGATGCTGCTTTGGCATTGCACGAGGCTATCCTCTATCTGCGGGATGAGCGGAAAGTGCCACTTGATGAATGGGTTCCGTTTATCCACTATGGAGTTTAATTGTCAAGTCGGTATGCCATATATATTCCGAAGTCGTTGTATTGTTCAATTTCTGTGTACTGTTGTGTTCAAGTCTCTGCTAGGTATGCTCATTGTAAACATTTGTTCTGCCTGTTGTACGTACGTACTAGTATTGTCAAATTGTCCTACGGAAGGCCGAAAATAATGCGACTGAGTGACCCAAATTAATATTGAGCCAATGGAGCGACGAGGTTGTGGGAGTAGAACGTTAGAGGACGGGCCAAGGTCAAGACGAAGAGTGTTCTCGCAAACAAGAGCATGGAGAGAGGTGAGGACGTACTAAGAGAAAGTTGTGTTCGAGTTGTGTATATTTGTATCTTCCGAAGTTCCGATTTGAGCAACCTCTTTCAGATCTGCACGAAAATCAGTGTCATGCACGGTTTGGAGAAGACCTCCTTCAGCATCTCCAACACATCCCTCGTGAAAACCTTCCGCGTCGGTTTTCGTCGCAATCCACTTTTCAACCATTCGCTTGAGAACCCTGACTGAAGTCTGACATTGTTGAGCGTATACCAAGCTCCCGAAAACGCACGCTACAAGACACTCCGTACCTTCTCGATTGGTCCTCATGGGGGAGGCTCAGGTAACGAAACGATGCTTCCCGGAGCCAAACCCCATTTCTTCGAACAAACCAGCCGAGTTCTTCACCCATGATGTCCACAGTGCGGGATAGTGCACGGAGGGATGCTTATATGCGTAGGATAGATAGACGAGCTCGTCTAGCGAGAACATTTGTTGTGTGTTCACTGTTGATTGCGAACGCCGTAGCACACTCCCGTCTCATACGAATGTCAACAAAATGCAAAGGAGAAATAAAGGGAGGTCGTACAAGGATGTCGCTACTGAGGTCCAACCAGATCCAGGTTAATTCTTCCCAGTAAGCTCAGCAATCGCCGTCTTTCAGTAGTCCAAGTCAACGACCCAGAAATCGCTAACGTGAATCATATGATTCCGACCGAGACCTGTACTCTCCGCCTTGGTGTTCCAAACTAGCCCGACCAGCAGAAGGAACGTTTACTCTCCAGACTAGCTATCTCCTGCGTACAGCTCGGATATAATGCATATAATGGCCCAGGATTCCGGACTATGTTGGGCGTTGTCAAGTCAGCGCGGCCGAAAAAAGTGCTGGTTGTATCATTCAATTCGTGTCTTCGGGTCTGGTGGACCTAAGTACTGGCTTCAGCCATGTACAAAGTGCGTAATATACTATTTACAGATTCCAATGCTGGGGATCGCCGGACGTCTCATCATCTCACCACTAGCGACCAAACATAATGATACCGCTAGACTTATGCATCGCCACTCTGAGCGGTTATCGTAGGGACTTGGACAACAGTAAACTTTCGGATTATCCACCAGGGCCCAAGCTCGCATACAAACCTCATTTTACGAGTCAAGTTGTAGCTTTCAGAAAATGGGGACCGTTGGGGCATTGACGAATGGTCAGAGCTCACAGTGGCAATGACAAGGAGGAAAAAGCCAACGTCTGGACCCTCGCCCTGAACGGTGAACCCCCAAGGACCAACTGTTCCTTCTCCGTAGCCAACGGGCAATCTGCCCGGAATGTCAGCTTTACGAGCCGGAAGTGGTGGGATGGTAGCACCAGAGCTCGAATACCATTGATCTGCAAGAGGATGACTTGGAGTTATTGGGACCTGGGAACCGTGTACGTACCAATAGTGAGGCTTTGACCGCTGAACCAAAAGACGTGAGGATACAAACCTCTCGAGGTGTTGTTGAGAAGCGTCAACCCAAGTGGACCAAACGGCACCTCTTTAGTGACGTGAACATACGCCGGCTCGTTTGCCACTACGTCGGGACCTACTGGTGCACCGATAGCAGTAGGATATCCATAAATATCTCTTTCTGTCACTTCCAATTCCTGGAGGAGGAATAAAACCGATGTAGTATCAATCGATTGATTTCCCTGCAGATTAGAGTAATAATGAAACTTGGCAGCAGCCTGGAAAACCTGTAGGATTCGACTTTTGTCAGAGACAGGTAATGGGCGACCAATGGCTGGTGATCCAGCAAACCTGGATATTGGATTATCGGGGTGCCATTGGAATGATACTGTGCGATTTTCATCAGAGAAAAAGACCAGCAAGGCCGCATCTGCGTCAGAACCAACTAATTTCACAAAACCATAGAATTGAGTTTCATGCTGTGAAATAAGGTTATTCAGTTGGTTGGTGTCGGAGCTGTAAACAGTGATCTTTTGTTCTTCACCAAAACCAGCGAGGATTGCGTAAAAATCATTAGGGACGGAAATTTTGGCTGAGTTGGGAGCCTGAGTAACGTAGGATTTCTGTAGATCAACTCTGCTAACACTAAGTTGACCAAGAGACATGTTAGCTGGCGATAAGATATTCTTCCTGTAGATTTCATAGTTGGCCCCAACTCTTATACCCAAGAGGCTGCCAGCATCTAGAACGAGTTCGCCGGTTTTATCTCTGTATCCCCGTATAAAGCCCTGATTGGCTGTATCTCGTCGGAAGAGAAAGCGGTGGCCTTCTATACCTTCGCATTGAGGGTTTTGTCTGTTTAAAGATTGTGATGAGTCAAATACCAACACGGTCCAGGGCAGTCCGACAAACCTTTCTGAGATTTTTATCCTTCGATTTAGTTCTTTATATGTCACCCCACGCAAACCGTCTGGTATCTGAGTCAGGCTCCTGAGCTCTTCTAACAGTCGTTGTGTGAAAAACCCTCCATTGGAGTCCTCGCCTGCTTGTTCATCCCTCCCACAAGCTGACAGAAGAACAGAGCACTCGAAGCTTCGCAGATACGCACTAGTACCTCGAGTACTGGGGTCCCGTAAATCTTCAGGGATGAACGCCGGCCCGACGTCTATGCCCCGTACATCATAGTTTGTCTTCTCGTCACGGTTCGCATTTGCGGAGTGACAACAATCAAAGATCAGTACCTAATAGGAATCACGCTCAGTGAAAGCTCGGCGAAGGGGGAAGCTAGATCGTACTATGTTATCGCTCTTCTCCCGAGCGAGATTGGTAACCAGAGCACCAATAAAGATGTCAGGAATTCCGCTCACTCTATTCTCCTGGGCAGAAGATAATGTCATATTGACAGGACAAATCATTTCAATTTTGCGATCGGTGTTACCAGGATTCCAGTCTATTGGAGTCCCAGCCCTACCACCATGGCCAGCAAAGTAAATGAGAATGGCATCCCCGTCGCGAATGTTGCGGTTGGTGCGGAATGATTCTAGCCTTTGCATGATGGCAGCCTTGGTTGCTTGGCTGTCAATGAGTTTGATTATATTTTCAGGTGGGACGCCCAGAGAGTACTTGAGAAAATCCTCCATCTTGTTGGCGTCCTTGACAGCACCACGCAAAGGCGGATAGTGCTCATACTTGTCAATTCCTATTATGAGAGCGAATAACGGTGAACTGAGAATCCTAGAGCAATGCTTAGTTCACAAACAAGTATGTTGCATCCGGGCTTACATGATAGGATCCTGTGGTAGTAGTAGCTGAGGTACGTCGTGTGCGTGTTGCAATTTTGCTTTGGGCTTTTTCCAGAATTTTGAGAGATGTATAAGACTGAACGTTTGGACCCTTCTTGGGGGCTATCATGTTGACACGTCTTTCCAACGTGTTGTGATCCATGGTCTACGCATCGAATGTAACCCATTTGTGTCACGTTCGTTTTGGGGCTCTTTCATGTTGGACGGAGCTTGTGAGACACGGCCCGGGAGTATGTTGTGACATCACACATCTGCACGAAACCATATCAGGACGATACGCATACTTTTCATCGAGGATTAACAAGACCGGAGGATCCTCTTCCTTCACCAAATTTGGCCCGTATGTTGAAATCCGTCCCCCAACAGTTTTTCAGCAGTCCCACTTTCCGCTGCTGGAATAAGATTCGACCTTTCAAAAAGTTTGACTCCCTGTTTGGGAAGTACTCACGACAGCTTAACTTTTAAGTCACATTCATGCCGTTTTTCCGTAGTTCACGTTCTGCATGTTATTTATCAACGTAGATCAAAGAAAATCATGAAACGTACGGCTGCTGCACACAAGGCTGTTCCTCTGACAGGCATTAACATGTGAAACGAGTGCGCTGATGGCGAGCTCCTTTTGTTAAGCGAAACTTTCAGAATAAGAGGTGATTCGGGTAAAGCACGCTGCATCTGATGGATATTCTTTCAAGTTGATACGTCGCAGACGAAAGTAGTATCATGCATACCGGTCGTGCATGTCTAGGAGGAAAAATGCTAGATACCCGTCAATTCTGCTGGCGCTTAGGCCGCCATGCTGCAATATTGTTCCGTAGCTCGGTGACGGTTGGCTGTTACAAAGTTCCTACGTCCGAGGAGGCCTGTAGAAAGCATTACTATCAGTGCAGAAAGGGTGTGGACGTGTGTGGACGTACCGAATGGCGAATTTGGGAGTGAAAAGATTGCTATTGAGGCAGGCCCTTTGTAGCCTCGAACTTGACACCCATTTTCAGCCCATTTCGAGCTGGAGGTACTCGTCAAAACGGTCGATTCCCGTATTGCTGGACAGAGCTGAATTCCGTGCAATACTGAAAGTTTGAAGGTGGGAATCCGGCACGGTTGCATATCACATAAGCAGTCATCCTGTCAACTTCAACTTCCGAGACCCTAACATATACTTCTCCGCTAAGCGTTGCCTATATAGTGCTCTGAAACATTCTATCGGGAACTGAGATCTTCTCTACAGATCTACATACATGGCTGGTGGTAACTTCGACCAGCCGCACAATGATCAGTGTAATCAATATCGATCAACCAACCTGATCCAGCGTGTTGAAAGTTCCGTTCGCGGCCTTTGTGATATTTATGGACGCAAACTACGTCTCAAGAACATGAGGATTGCATGAGGCCCGAGATCTTAGAGATGGACACTAGATAAGTACCATTAGTTGTTTATATCGATTGACTGTGTCACCCAACTGCTTCCACGAGGTGCATCCTGAACTACCCTTAAAGTAACCGTATTGTGACCTACTAGCAACTTTTGACCCAACGCCGGCATGGATCCAATGCTACCTTCGAACCAGAATAACATTGCAGAGTTGCAAAATGAGCAATTCTTGAACGATGCCGGTGATGATGAGGATATCGCTCGGTTTGGATAGCTTATACCATACTTATTGACTCTGACACATCTCAGTGCTATCGCTCTCAGTCTCACGACTGCGTCTGCTGTTGATGGTGGACCAGACATGAGTCAATCTGATTGCGGGGAGGACGAAGAGTTGGCAAAGTAACTAACATTTATCTCTGCTCACAATTATCCTCAACTTCAGTCAGTGCAATTGCTTTGAGTTTGCAGACGGACGAGGGTTCCCATTGTTTATCGCCGTCTTATGGACGCCACACTTACCAAGTCTCGGGCGTCAATGATTTCGCGAGGTATCATGTTCACTAAGCTTGCTCTTATCTCATGACCCTCTCAGTATGATCGCAACTGGACTCTGCAATGTTTCCATTCAGAACATCACAACCGATTACATGAAAAGCATTGCCACTTTTGCCTGTGATCTCGAAACTCAATTTGAATGGAGTGGCGACTTGAATAAATTAGAGACAGCCCTTGTTTATTTCCGTCGGGCATTGTCCCTTACTCCTCCTGGGCATTTAGAGCGGTTTGCTACCCTTGGTATGCTTGGGAGGGCTCTGAGGAAGCGTTATCAAGCTCTGACAACGCTGTCGGACCTCGAAGAAGCGATCATACTACAACGCGAGGCTTTCTCCCTTTGTCCTCAAGGCCATCCACAGCGCTGGAGAGCACTAACCCTACTTGGAAACGCTATCCAAGATCGTTTTCTGAAATTCCATCAGATAGCTGACCTCCATGAGATACTCGAGCTCCAGCGTGAAGCTTACAACCTTGCCTCTGATCCGTCTGACATTGTATTGTCCATCAATAACCTTGCAAATGCACATCTATCTGTTTTCTCTCTTGAAGGAAGCACGGAAGACATTGAAAAGGCCATACATCTTTACCGGCGAGCGATCCAACTCCTCACCCCCGCTAATCCTCACTATTTTGCGGTTAACAGCAATCTTGCTGCTGCCACCAGCCTTCATCGCTTTGCGTCTGAAGAGATGCCCGATGACCTAGATGAAGCGATTGGCATGTGCACTAGAACTCTCCAGGTCATACCGCCAGGTGTGATATATCGCCACGGAGTGGTTCTAAACCTGGCGCAATGCCTAAATAAGCGCTTCGCGCTCATGCAAAAGTCTAAGCAAAACGTGCCAATCAATGACTTGGACAGGTGTATTACACTATGTCGTGAAGAGCTATCCTTCATTCCCATTCATCATAGGGACTACGTCGCAACTGTAGACTGTTTTGCGAGTGCCCTCGTCAATCATTTCAATGTTCTGGGACAATCAAATGAGCTGGATGAAGCAATCGATGCTTATCGTCGATTATTCCCAGCAAACATTGCACCCAGCTCCGACTCAGTTGATGCTGCTAACGTCGCTGCATTAAATAACTTCGCAGAATTGCTTCTCCTCCGTTTCAAGCATAAGAGTCTGTGGACAGACTTGGAGGATGCCATTGTGTACCACCGACTAGCTGCAGACCTTCTTTCTGTACGACATGACACTTCGGATGAGTATGCAGGCTCACTGAGTAATCTTGGAAATGCCATCGGTGTCCGCTTCGAGCATCATGCTCAGCAGAAGGATCTTGAAGAAGCCCTTACTTGCCACCGCAAAGCACTGAAACTCCGACCACAAGGACATGATGATCGAGGTGCATCACTTGTAAATCTCGCGCGCGTCCTCTGGCTGTGCTTCAGTTCTAGTGAGCAAGGCAAGAGGGATGACCTGGAGGAAGCTGTTACCCTCAATCGCGAGGCCGTTCGGCTACTCAAGCCTGGCGATTCACACTCCTCTGTTGCATACTGTAACCTTGGAATTGTCTTGCATACGCGATTCATGACTCAAGGACAAGGAGAAGATCTTGTAGAGTCAATCATCGTACATCGCTCGGCCTTGTCCCTTCGACCACCTGGCGACCCTGATCGGCTGGAGTCACTAACGAATCTCGCTTATGCCCTCCTAAGTCGTTTCACCCAACAAGGAAATGTTGACGACCTGGATGAGTCAATCGAGTGTAGTCGCACAGCTTTGGATCTTTCAAAGTCCTCTGCCAGTCATACAGGCACTTTCGCAATGTATACTAATCTGCATATAGCTCTTCTCGCTCGTTTCGAGTGGAGAAATCGGCCAGAAGATCTGAAAGAAGCAGTCGTTAATGCTCATGACGCACTCGCCTTCTGTCCCGTGGGTGCAATAGCGGATTGCTCAAGAGCACATAACAATCTTGGAAATGCTCTGATGTCTCAGTTCCAAGAACAAGGCGACTTGGAAGATTTAGCGCAGGCAATAAATCATTTCCGTCAAGCGCTGAATGTTTGTCCCGCGGTATTTCCGTATCGCGCAGGGTACGCTTATAATCTTTCCATCGCTCTTCTTGCTCGCTTCGATCATACAAAAGAGTTGAAGGACCTTGAGGAAGCAATCCTTCAAGGTCGCGAGGCTCTCAGGCTGCGCCCTGTTGGCCATCCACTTCGGCCTGAGACAATGTTGAGACTAGCTAGAGCTATTTGCGTTCGATATGAAAACAGTCGCAATGACTCGGATTATGATGAGGCTATAGCAGTCCATCGCGAAACACTCGAACTATGCCCTGATGGTCACCCTTTTCGCACCATTTTGTTGTTCTACTTTTCACAGACTCGCTTGGCACGATTCAGCTTACAAGGTGATCGGGAGGACTTCGAGGACGGCCTAAAGCTTTTGCAAGATGCAGCACAAGGCCGATCTACCCATCTTCTGATCAGGCTTGCAGCAGCGGAGTCTTGGGCTTCTATAACACACAATCACAGTCACCCTTCTGTTCTTGAAGCGTATGCTTGTGCTCTATCTCTGCTGGAACAGTGTCTTCTTGTTCAACCAACTTTGGAGTTACAACGTGAATTCCTCAGTAAGCAGTCATCTCGACGATTTGCCGATCTGCAGATCCCACTTCCATCATCTCTCGCTTCTGACGCTGCTGCCGCGGCAATCGAAAACGGTAAACTCGAGCTGGCAGTAGAGATGCTTGAGAAAGGAAGGTCCTTACTTCTTTCCAAGTTGCAGGGGTACCGACAATCTGTGGAGGACGTCCGCCTTGTCAACAAAGACCTGGCAGATAAATTTGAAGAGACCAGCAACCAACTCTCCGCTCTTGCTACCTCGGAACTTTCAAACTCAAATTCTGTGCAAGCTCGTCTTAAAAGTCGACTTTCACTGGCAGACTCGGAGCATGAGGAGATTGTGGCATCAGAATCTAGATGGAGTCAGCAGCGGACTCTTATTAAGGAATGGGAGAGTCTAATCGAAGAGATTCGTGAAGCAGGTTTTCCAACTTTCCTAACGACTATTCCATATAGCCACCTGCAAGCATGCTCTGACCGGGGTGTTGTCGTCATTATCAACACTTGCTTACGTCGAAGCGATGCACTCATTATCCACAAATCCACCTTAATACACGTACCTCTCAATCAGCTTGTGTACGGGATGACTCCGACACTTTGGGGCCAAATATTGCAGGTACAAGAGTTCAATCAAGACAGGGATGGTCATCTCTTCAATCTTAAACCTATGAAGTCTACTATGGATCAGACTCGGATGCCCATGGAGGATGTTTTGGAATTCTTGTGGGAACAGGTGGCCGAGCCTGTTACGCGGAAACTGCTCTCTCTTGGAGTGCCACGACGAACACGCTTGTGGTTGTATCCAACAGGGACATTATCTGCTCTCCCTATTCATGCGGCAGGTATTTACGCAGGACACGGCCACTGTGATCTTGAAACAAACAAGTTGAACCTCCCCGACATGTTTATCTGTTCATATACCCCGAATCTCTCTTCTCTTGTAGCTGCTCAAGCTCACCAGCAGACTGTGAATTCTAGCAAGACAAAGTTGCTGGCTGTAGGACAGTCCCAAACTCTTAGTCAGGTATGTGACTCATACTAGATACGAATCTGAAATTCATGCACCAAATGATAGGTAGCAGCAGAATTCGCGCAACTACGTATCTTATTCAAGGAAGATCTCCTTATCCACGATTACACGACTGCAACTCCTGAGATTGTCCGCCGCCAGCTTCATACGCATCCGTGGGTTCATTTTGCGTGCCATGGACTGAAGAATGACATCGAACCCTTACGATCATCATTTGTTCTTCACAACGGAAACCTCTCCTTGATGGATATTGTGAAAGAACATCTCCCGAATGCTGAACATGCGTTTCTTGCAGCTTGTCATAGCGCTGGTGGAGATGCTTCGAGTGTTCCTGACGAGTCTCTCACATTAGCACATGCGATGAGTTTCTGTGGGTACCGAGGTGTAGTCGGGACACTGTGGGCAATGTGGGATGACGACGGTCCTGCTCTTGCACGGGACTTTTACGCATACATGCTGAATCAGGGATCTGATGTTACAGATTCTGCTATTGCTTTAAACACTGCTCTCAAAGCCATGAGAGACCGTGGGGTACCTGCTGGGAGATGGAGTACTTTTGTGCACATTGGGATTTGAAGGGCGCTGCTAGTTTAGTATTTACATAAAGCATGACATGATACTCCCAACCCATTTATTGAATGTACGAGTTGCACTGCAAACAGAAGCCGAAACTCTGAGAAATGAAAGTTTGTTAAAATTGTTATGCGGTGTTATCACCATAAGATTATACAAAAGCGACGATCGCTTTAAGTATTTGGACGCCTGATTCCGTCCTTTATTGTCAGAAGGAGCTGTACTTAGACAAGAATCTGAACTTGAATTTTCAGGAGGCAGTACGCTAAAGATCATGTTCCAGGCAGCTGGTTCTATGTTTTGTCAATTTGACATAGATAGTCAACAGCCAGTCGGGCTCTGGAAGGCTATGAATGGCCAAAACTGAATTCGTGCAGGAGCCAATAGAGGGACGAGGTTGTGGGAGTAGAACATTAGTCGTCCGGGTCCAAGGCGGGCCAGGGTCAAGATCAAGAGTGTTCTCGCAAGAAGAGCATGGAGAGAGCTGAGGAGGTGCTAAGTTGTGTATAATTTATATTTGTTTGAAATTGTTATTATACGCCACCACCGCTCTTCTCTACAGGAATAACCAACCTTTGCCTCTTAGAAATAACCTCTGAAGACGGCTTAAACGCAACATCCTTCAGATTTCCACAGATCTGCACGAAAGTCAGCGTCATGCATCAACTCGAGAAGATCACCCACCTCCAAAAACTCATGGAAATCCACCTGAGCTCTATCCTTGAACCCACCCTCAACAAGTACATACTCAAACGTCTTCTTCGTAATTTCCTGGTATCCAGACACCGGAACCTCCTTCAGCATCTCCAACACATCCTTCGTGAAAATCTTCTGCTCCTCGTCAACCGCATCGGTTTTCGTTGTCGCAGCCCACTTTTCAAAAACGTTTTTGAGAGTCGCGACTTCACCCGCTTCGAACCGCGCCCGACTGAGAAGCCTGACATTGTTGGGTGTATACCAAGCTCCCGAAAACGCACGCCACAAGACACTCCGTACCTTCTCGATTGGTCCTCGTGGGGGAGGTTCAGGTAACGAAACGATGCTTCCCGGAGCTAAACCCATACTTTCCAAGAACCGGACTGTATCCTGGATTTCTCTCCATTTCCTCGAGCGAGACCAGCCAAGTTCTTCGCCCATGATGTCTACAACGCGGGGTAGTGCACGAAGGGATGCTTGGACGCTTAGGACGGACAGACGAGTACGTCTAGCGAGAACGTCTGTTGCGTGTTGAGCGTATTCGTTACGAACGGCGTATCGTACTTCCGCATCAATATCTAACGCACAACTGTCAACAAAAAGCAAATGAGAAAGGAGGGAAGAACGTACAAGGGTACTGCGCATCCAACCGAATACCATGCAAAGGCCAATTCTTTCCGGTAGGCTCAGCAAGTGCACAAACCGTCCAAGCCCGATCTCCATAATTATCCGAAAGCTGCTTTGCAACGTCTGTATCCAGTCCATACCTCTGGATAAGCCCAATAAACATATTCCGACTCCATCCATCAGAGCCCACCAACCTAACCTTCTCCGTCACACATCCCGATTTGACACGTTCCGAAAGATGGAAGACTTTGACGGCTTCATCGACAGTTTCCTCAGCCATCTTTCGATACGTCGTCCATTTGCCTCCGGCAATGGTCAACAACCCGGAATCGCTAACATGAATCATATGATTCCGAACGAGACCTTCTGTACTGGCTGCGTTGGGATTCCTTACCAGCGGACGAAGACCCGACCAAGCAGAAAGAACGTCTCCTCTTCGGACTTTGATATCTGGGGAAAGATAGTTCCGGACTTCTTCAAGCACCCATCGAATTTCTTCTTCACTTGCTTTGGGTTCGCGGGTAACGGGGGCAGGAGAATCGGTTGTTCCTGCAATGGTGTTTCCTTGCCAGGGTAGGAAGAAGATGACGCGACCGTCGCTTGTGCTCGGATCCAAGAGACCCATTTTACGTGGGGAGTAGTAGTTTGGCAGGGTTATGTGGACTCCTGAAGAGGGCTGAACGATGGGTTTGTGACTTTGGTTGTCGAGTGTCAAGAGGTCGTCTGAGAAGGGACCTGTGGCGTTGATGATTCCCTGGGCACAAAGATGTGAATCGAAGAAGGGAAAACAGGTAACCAACCTTTGCGCGAACGTTCCATTCTGCACCGGTGAGATTATCACGCACACGTGCGCCGAAGAGTTTTCCTGATTCGTTCTTGTGTAGTTGGAGGACTTCGCAGTAGTTGGCTGCTATTGCGCCATGTTTGACGGCGGTCATTACGAGGGCAATGTTCATCCTTGCGTCGTTGTGTTGACCGTCGTAGTAGACGAGGGCGCCGACTAGACCCTCTGATTTGAGCATTGGGAAGGTCTCTAAAGCTTTCCCTTTGCTCATGAGATAGGATGTTTCCATGTTCTCCTTTCCAGCAAGGATGTCGTAGAGTTTGCAGCCTGACCAGTAGTATGGGACCTGCCAGTATCTGCAAGTAAGCAGCCTCAGTTCACGGTGACGATAGAAGAGAATGCCTTACTTGTAAATTGGTAACATTATGGGCAACATTGCAGAAAGATAAGGCGCTGTCTGGAGAAATATCCTGCGCTCGTGAAGAGCTTCCCGTACAAGCTTGTACTGTTCAAAGTCGAGTTCCATGACTGCCTTCTGCAGATAACGAACGCCGCCATGAACGAGCTTTGTTGATTTAGATGACGTCCCTATTCAGATGTAAGCCTAAGGTTTAGTTCATTGCACGAGTATACCTGAGCTGAAATCGCCTCTTTCCACAACCCCGACTCTCAATCCACGGGTCGCTGCATCGACTGCAATGCCTGCTCCTGTCGCACCACCGCCAACAACAAGCAAGTCAAGCTCGTCGTTCGCCGCGTTTCTGAGAGCATTAAGCATTTCCTTCCTAGAGGGCGGGGTCCATGGTGGCGGTGGTCTTCTGGTTTCCAAGCTAGACAACGGGTAAGCAGGGCCAGAATTCAGAAACCAATAACCGCCCCCGACGGCGATAGCAGTTCCACCAGAGGCATATGCTAGCAATTTGCGAGAGAAAACACGCCGCAAGAAGGCCATAACAGCCTCGAATCTTCACGTTGAGCACAGTAAAGAATTGACAACGATCGCGGGTTGATAAGTCATGTTAAAGTCCGGAACGTCGTGCCGCCGGACCGGTACTCTGCTCAAAGTATCACGTGCAAGTTCACACCGCTCGCTTCAACCATGCTGCATGCTGGTTCAAGACAGTTTATTGACACAATATTACTTAAATTGTCCTTCACTCGTCATCAGCAGGAACCAAAGTCCATGCTGATCCTGCGGATTTCCCCTGCTTGGCGGTGGACTGTGCTATAACCTGTTCAACCGTCAAGTCAATTCTTCCAGCTCCAACTGTGATACGACGTACGTGTTCACCCTCCGTACCGGTTGCAAGGGTCCAAAAGCGCAATGGCAACCTGAACGGTCCACCACTAGTAGGAGCATTGATTTTGTATGTTTCATTGCTATCAAAGCAAGGTCAGTAAGCATGTTTCAAATCGAGAATGGATCAAACCCTCTGTAGCTTCCTCCAGCTTCAGTAATTTGCCAAGAAAATGGTATAGGAATCAACTGCAGTCCGGCACCCTACATACACTCAGTAACTCGACCGGCGTATCATGCAACAGAGCTTACCGAGAATGGTCCCACAGGGTTCACAAAGAGAGCATCATCATCATCCGAAGAATCAAACGGTCGGATTGTGTATGCATTTTCAAGAGGAGGAATGGGGACGGGGATGGGACTTGGAGGAGCGTCGTTCTCAACCGCTTCGATAATGAACTGGAAACAAATCCTCGATCAGTCGCCATTCGTTTCAGACCTGGTTGCCTACTTTTTGAGTCTTGGACTCCTTGTCGGTTTTGGAAGCAATGATCTGGGCTCCAGAATGGTCCTCGTCACCGGTGGTACTGTCCAGGTCAGCGCCCAGCTCGCCAAAGCTCTGGCTAATGATGTAGTAGACGCCGTTTTCGATGGGCATGATCGATTGAAAGAGAGTTCGGACTCAGATCAAAACCCACGCCTTTTATACCGTAGGGGCTTCCAATCATCCTGCCAGTCGCATCTAGAAAACGTATGCATAGAAGCTGATTCGTTAAACCAGAAGCACGGGCGCAGTCGCATATGACGTTCTAGTGGATTGTTCCATCTCGGAAGCGATTTAGAGATTCTCTGAGCTGCGGCTTCCAAGACCCCTTTCAAAGTCCGTTCACGTTGCCGGTTGGTGGCGCTGGACCACACGACTGCTAGACAGTTATTTGACAGTAAATCCGCCTTCGACTCTTCACATTTCTCGCTGGCGTGGGTTTTATTCTGATCGAGTTGGAGGCCCCCCTACCAGATACAGTCAGGTACGGCATTCGATCGCGCAAGACTCTTCGGTTCAAAACTCATGTTGCAGGGCTTCCTATTATATCCAGGGCAGCACGGTCGTATCAGATATCAGATACCATCTGCATCAAGGAACTGATGTAGATTCTCCAAGTGTACAACGTTCGTGTGTCACTGCAGGTCGCTGCCCGTTTTGTAACGCCGCTACAGCTACGATTGGTAGTCCAAACCATTTTATTTACAAAAAATAACTTTGCTAAGTACATTCCTTCTGCTCAATCTTCGTCCACAGGAACAAAGCTCCACGAAGTCTGTCCGGGTTGACCCGTTGTCTGGCCAACCTCTACTATAAGCTGTTCAATCGCAAGTCAGATCCACACCCTACTGCATCTGTATAACGACTTACTTTTTCACCTTCTTGGCCGTTCACAAGAGTCCAGTAGCGAGGAATTGGTATGTTGCCATCATTGGATACAATTTTGTATAGGGGATCGTCAAAGCTTCCTCCCTCGTCTTCGTCTTCGACCGCAGTAATTTGCCAAGTGTACGCTTTGTTAGTAATTTGGATCTGGGAGCCCTACGCAACCGAAACTCAGTACTTTGGGGAATCGTAAAACCCGGCTTACACCGAAGGGCCCCACAGCGGCAGCATAGACGCTGGTAGTACCGGCCGGTTGGATGGTGTATGCAGCACCATCCACGCCGCGAGCTTTCTTACTCGGAGCCTCTGCAATGACAAACTTGAAACAATAAGTCGACGTCTTTCAAGCACAGTACTATTGCACACCTTTTGAGTATTGGATTCCTTGTTGGTTTTGGCAGCAATGAGTTGCGCGCCAATGCTAGGTTTGGGACCGTAAACGTTTAGGTCGGCGCTAAGCGACCATCCTTGGTTAATGAGGTAGTAGGTGCCGGGTTGGATAGACATGGTGGACTGCGAGCAGAAAGAAAGGATCCTTAGGTGTGCCCATTTCCACACCCACGTCTTTTGTACCCTATCAGCTTCCAATTATCCCGCCAGCCGTATCTAGAAAACGTATGAATGGAAGTCAAGTCTCCGAACTAGAAGCGCGGCATAGTGGCATAGTCATCATGTGCGCATTTGGTTCCACAACGGAACCGATTTAGAAAGCTGCGGCGAAGAATCCGTTCAAAACCCATCATTTCTTCAAGTTGTTTGATGGTATTCAAGTTGAAGCTCGAATCATCCTTCAAAGGAAAGTTTCTCTGGATATGGCTACTCTTCCAGTCCATAAGTCACTGCAAAGTAACTTTTCCTCGTTGGTGTCAGTGAGTGAATGAAACGTGTAGCAGAAGACTGATATTTGACAAGTTGATGGCTTGGATGACATCATAATTGCACCACTACCACTTAAAGGGCGACGACCCATATATATGGTCTAATGAAGGGGTTCTAGTCTTCCAAATGGTCAATTCGGACAGACTGAATGTTACTATTGTACGTATATTTCGACGTATGATTTGAGTCGCACGTGGTTTCAAGCTCACGAAGTTCATCTGAAAACTGAATATTACCCAAATGTCGATTTCGGGAATCCTTCCGAAACTACAGAGACGCAATTAAATTAAAAAAGTCCGAACGCGGAGAGATCCGTTGTATCAACTTCGAGTCCCCGCGCGATTCATGGACGACAGGCTTTCTTTACATAGTCAGCAGTTCAACCTTTTCTATCAAAATTAGTACTTCTTCAAGGTTCGAAGGTTCCAGACCTCATCCGAGTCGCTAGGGAGCAAACTAACAAAGTTCAAGGCAATCATCGTTCGTTAGGCCACAATCAGAGCATCATGATCTTTCCACACACCACGTGAGGGTCAAAAAAAATCGGAGGAAAAAGCTTGCGTAATCTACAATGAAAAATGATAAAATTTACGAACCGAATTTCCTGAGTGTAAGGTATCCTTTACAATCCGAAAAATGTTTTGACAAAGAATCAATTTTTCAATTACAATTTCCGGAGAAAAATGTTTTGAAACTTTATTCATTTTTCTGATGTAATACAAAGGTTTTGTCGATAGTAAAATGATACAATTTACGTAGGATAAAGGGAACGAGATATGATATCTTTCTCGTTAGCGAAATATATATTTTTTCACTCGAAAAAGTAAACGGGCGATCATCGTCCGATGAGCTCGCTCGCGTTACCCGAAGAGAGTTCAGTGAGTGGGTCAGGAGCGGGTTTGCATCGTCCGGATGAGTGGGTTTGCATCGTCCGCATATTCGTTCGAAGAGGCAGGAGACGAGAGGTAGAAGCAGAGAGCAGAGAGACGAGAACAAACGGAGAAGAAAGCTCTTTCCCTGTGTCAAAGGATATCAGCCGTCTTTAACAACGAAAGACACGTACGAGTTGCTCTGGAAAGTGAATCCCATGACTGCGAGAACATAGTCTACAGTTCCAAACCTTAATGAGTACATACATTGAGTGGTGCTACTTCACAATTATGGAAAGCCGGACTATCAAGCTGATGTACCTGTCATCAGCTGTGATTAGCGTCCTCGGCCCGTGCAAGACCCCGGGAACTTATTATAGTTGTCACGGCGCTTATAACCTGGCGCCTATGTCGTCTAATACGATCGGCACTTATAACATTTATTGCTCCAGTATTCTGAATTGGCCTACGCACAATTTTGCCGGCCCACATTCAGCCACTTATCAAATTTTCAAGCAATTGCCACACGTTCCGCAATATTTATGGATTTGACAGAGCAACGTTTAGCTACTTGACCACCAACCTATGTAACAAAATTGTATATGTATCACAGACCAGCAAAATATACGTTCCAGCTTCACAACAATACACCAAAGAGCCCGAGTACCCAGTGCCACTGTAACAATACACTGATCACCACCAAGCCCATGCATGCCTGATCACTCACCAAACCTCTGTGCCCGTCATCCACATCTTCCAGCTCCTCCACCACCCTGTCATTCTAATGCAGTCGTAGGTTAAATATCCGTAGGTTAGCCGCTCAGAACTTACCATATCAAAGACCACATTCACCCATTCCTCCTCCTCGACGTACTGTTGAGTGATCAGCGGAACGACCCAAAACAGGGCAACAAAGCGTACTCTCAGAGGTCGAGCGTAAGGGTGGTACCTCAGCACCCTCCCCCGGCGTCGATAGTTGACTCCAACTCCGTTCTGTAGCAAAACACATCCCATACTCGGGAGTATACGGTGGGTTGTCCTTTGATTGCGATTATCGACTGGCATCTTTGCCTGCAGTTGTACTATCTTGTGGAAGTGAAGAGTCGTTTTGGGACGGTAGGTCACGTTGACTCGAGCGGTTTTCTTTTTATACGCCTCTATCCAAGATTCAGACACCCGCCCTCCAGCAACCCAAGCAATCCTCTTCCGCCTTGGGCAAGCTTTATTCGATCCTATCGAACGGGTAGCCCAAATTCACACAGCCGATGTTCGTGTCTCATGGCATTAACCCGTCAGGCAGTTATCATCCTGGTTGCAACAAACCGTCACACCACGAGTGGACACAGATCTCAAAACAATTCTTCTGCCAGTCCTCTATCGATAGCATTCACACTTTTAACGGGCCATCAGCTTCAAAAAGCTTGCGAAGTTGTTATGGATGGGGGATATCTCGAACTGGCGACGTTAATTTCTCAGGCTGATAGCGACCTTGATTTCCAAGCCGACATTGAGGAGCAGCTTGATTTGTGGCGTGAGCAGCGGATTGATGCACACGTTGAGGAAGGCGTCCGCAAAGTTTATGCGTTGTTAGCTGGTAAGATTGATGGACCGCTGCAAGGATCCAAACGAATTCATCCAGAGCGATCTAAAGATGTTGATGTTGTCGGGGACCTAGATTGGAAGCGAGCATTTGGACTCTGGCTTTGGTACGCACAGCTATCTCGTCCTACGCCATATGCGGAATCTTATAGTCCTAGCGTCGTAGAAGACATTCCGAACATAGTGTCAGCTGCCGGATCCGTGGGCTATGGATGGACATCTTACTCGAACGCTTATCCCGTCTCCTTTCTTCCGATTCGTTCCGGGGCTTCGGACGTCTCCATGAATTGGAGATATTCCTCCGTGTTGAACATCCTCAAGAGAAGGAACAATCGTTCCATGAAATTCTCACTTTTCTTGCCCATTCCCTCCATCCCTAACACACCTCTCCATACGGCTATGGCAACCACTCGACTTGTCTCCCCTCTTCGAATCCCTCTTCCTCCCATCCCTAACACATCGGAATGTTTACCCTCTCTCCGTACCTCAGCAACATCCCTTACCTTTCCCTCATCATCGATCCCATCAACCTACCCTTTGAACGACAACACGCTACTCCAATCCACTACCCCATTCACGTCCACCCATCCGATGAAAGCCTGATTCGCGTCGGTTCACTCGAAGCATCCCTTGTACGACAGAGGCAACGTTAAGGGGTGATGAAGATTGGTGTGGAAGACACTGAGAAGAGACAACGATGAAACCAGAGGCGGTGAATTTGCCGCTCAAGGTAAGCTTCACAGTACATCCTTCCACAATCAAGAGAATGATTCGGTTTCAGGGCTGGAGGCTGACAACGAGGCGAGATCGATAACAAACCTCACAGTTATGTCGGTCAGTTCGTGAAGGAATTCTTCTGAAGGTGCGTTATAGACTAGCTTCGTAACTCCATTTATAGTGAGCTTGCGATACTGTCTTTCTGAGATGCCGAGGTGAAGGAAAGTCACTTCAGAAGTGAGGGAGGCGAAGGAGCGGAACAAGTTAGAGTCGGTAGTAGTTCCCAGATATACGAGCAACTGGGATAAGTGTTTCGTAACCACTGAGTAGGACCAGCATCAAGAGCCGGGGTTTGCACAGCTATCCCTTTTGGAATCTCTAGCTCCTAGAAGACGAGCGAGTCAATGACTGCATATAGTGTCACGATTGCCACTCACTGGCATGATACTAATAGCTGGCCCGCTAATCATCTCACCTCAAATGTAATGTAGACTGAGCGGTAGCTCTGTTCGATGTTGAATGGGCGGTGGTATGAATTGCCGGATTTCAGACAGAGTTCCAGAAGTCGAGTTATTGGACGTCAAGAACTGGGTGACAACGGTAAACTTGGAGTTGGTGTTGACTGTCATGCCTGGACCGTAAAAGTTCTCGACACCCATACGGTAGGAGTTGAAATCGCAACCGGCTTGGTCACAGATGCCCTGAGTGCTGTTGGGCTGGGAGCATTGAGTGCCTGTGCAGGTGCTTTGGCCGATAGTCGTGTAGGGGTGAGGTGTATAAGCAGCGGAGACGGAGTTGGCTTCCCAGATGTCCATCTCACTGCAGCAGGTACCCATCTGGCCGGTTCCGGCGTTGGTGTCGTTGGATGAAGGTGTCCAGCCTTGGACGTTAGCCTGTTAGAATGATCAATACGAGGCGTCGTTGAGACGCGTATATGTACTTGTCCATCAATGAACTTGATATCTCTGAGGCACTGAGAATCACAGTAACTAGTTCCGTACTTGGCACCGGCCTTGTTATTGGGGTACTTAGACGCACCACCGTCGGCGTCCATGGTGGAGAAGTAGAGAGCGCCATTCAGGCCGCAAGGAAGCTGCGAGATGTCGACGTCAAAGGTGAACTCTTGATCAAGCATGTTGAATGTCTGGTAGTTGGTCTGACTGCCTGGCGCCATGAGGTAAACACGGGAGCCGATGTTTTTCTGCTGGCTGGTGGTGACAAACTTGAGAGTGAGCGCATTGCCGCTGGAAGTGATATCGTAGGTACCTGCGTATGATTAAGCAAAAAACAAACACATTGTTCGGAGACATACCGCTGTAATCAGCACCATCGAGAGCGCAATTCTGGGCGCAAGCTGTAGGGTCGGTACAAATTGATGTATTCCAAGTGTTGCCCGTATAGCAATTTGTGTAGCCATTAGTGATGTGGGTCCAGCGCCAGTTGGCGTCAAGCACGACAGAGGAAGATTGCGTCGTGCAGCTGTTAACACTGGTGCATTTCTGCCAGGTGAGAGGTGGGTGATTCTCTACGGTATACGTGCCGACTTGTTGGCCGAGCACGAAGGGCAGAAGAGCGAGAAGAGTAGCGAAAGAGCGCTGCATGTTTAACTAGTCAACTTTTGACTGTATTGCACTGGTTATATAGGTGTAGCTCGGATTATCTGAATATTATCTGGAATTAGTATGGTAGCAAATCCTAATTGCAACGGAGATCCTTCAAGTAAGAGAGCTTGGCATCAGGTCACTGTCCAATAGACGTCTCACCTGACTGATGGCAAATAGACTAATATGATATTGAACTTGAGGCTAGGTTCTCGGATGAGGCTCGGGACGTTGTTGCAGAAAGGCTGATACGGTAAAGTTGTCAGTGAACGGAAAAACTGCAGTAGATTTCGAAGCTGCAGGAATGTCAGCTGGCGTTCAACAATTGCTTGAACTTGACTCTTTTAAGCACACGAAGGTGTCTGGCTGACAACAAACGGCAAGATATCGCGGTTGGGGTCTGCCAAACGACCGTCATTTAACTCGTGCAAAGAGACCAGTAACGTAGACCCTTGCAATCCCGAGGTAAGTTACCTCTACAGCGGTACTCATGACCTTGAGGACTTGAAGCGAGCAAAGTGGCGGAGAGGTCATCTGGCAGCTTACATGGAATGAGATGGGAAGTGGAAGTCTAGGCCCGGAGACACACTTGAAATCAACTTTGCACGGATGTGTTGTCGTGCTGCATATAGTACATTTGCTTACGTCCAAATCTGTAAAGTCAGTCATGTCCCCCGTCGTGAAACAAAGTTCTGCAGGTCTTGCAATGTTGCCACTGCGAGCACGAATTTCCTCTCATTATCGGTGACTGGTACAAGTCATTGTAAAGGCTGCCGAGCCAGCATATATGTACTCACCTATAGCAAATAGATTATGTTCAAGAAATTCTTCCAGCTCTGCAAGTGAAGAACCAGGTGTTATGAGAGTGTATGAAGTAGATGATGACCGCTGAAATTTCGTCAGATGGTTAGCGACTTTGTCGTTCTATGCAACTGGATATTAACTGTACGAGACAAGATAGCAGACGTACTGGATTAGCCACTCCAGTCTCCCATTTTTCCTTCAATTTCGGAACGTCAAGATAGCCAATAGGCTTTCGATTTTTACCCAAGACACTGAGGAGCATTAGTTACGCTGAATTTCGAACAATATGAGAGAAGCACGGAATTTGTGAAAAGTCCCGTTCATAAGCGAGCTCGATTGCCCTTGATATTCCCTCGTACGATGGCAGAGCAAATGCAGGAGGAAGTTGGAGGTCCTGCAAGTCAATGAAGCTGGTGAAGAATGGAACAAGCAAGACAAAACACCTCGACCACTGCGCCGCGATACTTGTCCACGTTCATGTTTATGAGTGAGCACGTGATAACAACCATCTCGATGAAGGAAACACTACTGTGGCTGGCAGCATGAACTCTAGAACAGAAAGCACGGATCCAGTATTGCTGGATCTTAACTCTCGCAGCAGCTTGTTAGCTACGGATGGCGTGGCGTGGATCCGCTGCAATGTCAGACAAAATCCGTCCTTCTGGGAGTGGCTTCCGCTTCGCAAACACAAGACCGGTTCCTCGCTTGAATGTTGTCATTGATAGACGTCTTTAAGCTTTAAGCAGTGTTATCCTCGCGCTCGAACGACGTCTGGATCAATCAAGCTACAAGACAAGGAGATGTACCTTTTGAAACACGCACAGACGGTTACAAACTCTGGCCCCGGCGCCGTAGTCTCAGGGGCCTATTTAGATCCAGGTACGAGTTGTACTTTTTGCCGGATTTGGAGCGGAACAAGAGAAGGATTCATATTCGCTGCATTGAGGTGAGTAAGACCCGGGTCGGCCCTGTTCGAGAACGAGCTCAGAACCTTCACCAGACCGACCAATCCAGATGCGGTTTCGGTATGGCTAATGCACGATTTCGCCGCACCGATGATAAGAGGTCTCGAAGGCGAGTGCGAGTTACGGAAGACGTCGTTGAGGCCTTGAATCACCGAGGGAGGTACCTGAATGGATGCGATCTGAATAGAGAAAATAGAGAAACGAACCCATTCCGTGATTTTCAATGAAACTAACAGTTGAGCAGCGACATATACGAAATTCTTTGCAGGCCACATTCGATATCCCCGGGAGCTCGCGATCACAGTCTGAGACACGACTTCTGGAGAATGGCTTGACCTTGAGCGCTGATGCGACAAGCCCTCGAGTTCTGCCGTTAGTTATGCATGGTGTCCGTCGCTTTCACGGTCGCGTACCGCCACACTTTGGGTCTTCAAAATCAAAGAGACTACTCCCTCTGATGGAACATAGCTGTAAAGATACTATCAGTGCAGTTAAGCGAAATCATTGAGAACTCGTACCCGTCGGCATCACTCGTGAAAGTAGCACACTGAGAATTTGTCGACAAACATTTTCTGTGCGGAGAGGAAGCTATATAGAGAGATGTTTAATCTTCTCCAAGGAAGCTAGTTAAAAAATCGCACCCCAACATGCCACGGATGGTATAAGTGTTGACACCGACCTGATGGCCAGTGGCGGACAGCTTCGGGAACTGAAGGTTTACGAAGAAAAATAAAGGCAGCCGAAAGTTCATTCTTCCAACCTTGTGCCTTGACAAGCTAATTACTATGTAATGCAAGATGAAGCCTGAACCAGCAGGCGGAACCCAAAAATTCATCTCGTACGCACACGCGTGCCAAGACGCGTGGCGTTAACATTTTCCTTCATTCCTGTTCGGCTGCGAAGCTCAACTCCAACAAACCAAACCAAGTACACCATTCATTGCAGCAATGTTCCTTCTCAAACCGTACCACGGCCTCTGGAACATTTCCATCTCCCAAACAGCCGTCAGTCAATTCCTCACTCTACTCCTCCCGAGCAAAGATATCATTTCCCTCCCGCCTGGCCACAGCCCAACGCCTTCCTGTTAATGCAACGCACAATGTCTCTGCGGGACCAATGGAGCTTATCATGCCAGGTGAGGAATCCAAAGCCTCGGAAGTGGGAAAAATCTGCTGCGGGTCACTGCAGGTCACTGCAGGTTGTGGTCAATCCGGATAAACACGGTCGTTGGCTTATGTGTTGCACTGCGGAGTGCTGAAGCAGCTAGACCTGAGAGATTGCAGACAATAATTCTGAAGAGAACAAACGGTCAGATATTTGATGGAGGAAGTTGTTTAGTGTAGCATGAGTGTCCGGAATGATTCGATGAGCCAACAGGATACCTCACAGCCCCAACGACGGAAATAAGAGAAAATGTACTAAAGAAACATACGTTAATGAGGCTGTAAACTAAGGATAATGTTGATTTTCTTACGGTCAGAATCCCATTGAGCGCAATTCCTATTTCTCCTTCTACATAAGACGCTAGTTCCGTCTGAAAGTTTGGGAGCTGACTGTATCCGAGAATCTAGGGCTTACGCCAGACGCCAGTCCATCGAATCGGGGATGCGGTGAGCAGTAGTGCTGCAAAGCTACTGTGATGACAGTCAACCATCGTTAGGCAATTAAAATTTCCTTCAGCAGCCCAACAAGGTCCCGGGGCTTACGCCGTACGCCAATAGCGTCGAGGCTAGGATAGGCAGTACTCAGTGGAGCACCACAATGACTGTCACCACGGTGAACCGTCGATAGAAGGGGGAAAGATTGTCGAGAGCAGTACTCAATGGAGCACCGCAACGACTGTCACCATAGTGAACCGCCGTTGAAGTATCAAGTCGAAGATGCATTCGGTCATTGACTGCCCTTGATGTCTTCAGCTGCGACATTCCGTATAGCTGCCAGAAGTCATATTGGCTGCGACACAATATCCGAATCTCCAAACGTTGAACATGTGTCTGTCCTACAACCAATAATCGTATCCTTCAGGCGTTCAACACCTTCAGAATATGCTAAAGAGCCTTTCAAGCGAGACAAGTCCATGGTGTTCAACACCACAGACAGACTCAGAGACAAGACTGCGAGCTCAGAATTCAGCAGAGATCAGCCGCGACATTCCTCATAGCCAAGAGTGTGGCAACCCGTCATGAGGAATGGAGTGAAGGTCGTCGATGACGGTCGGAATATGGTCACATGTGACCACTCATATCCTTAGCGGAACATTTGCACTCAAACAATTCTACTTGATCCAACCCTCTCCTGAGCCATTTCACTGTAGTGATAGGCACTGCAGTACTCCATTCGAGTACTGCCTCTTTCAGCTCTTCCGAACGCGACGTCAACGCCCTCCGAACGGCGAACACCGATAATGCTATTTCACGCCGATCTACTCGAATTCCCAACTTGCTGCTGAGAAACATCGCCCGCTCATCGCCCGGCAATGATTGTTCGCCCATCGTCCGTCTCAAAGACAACCCTTATTTTTAATTTCCGGATTCGGCCTGCTTTCATCGCTGGTAATGTCTTTTGCTTGCACTTTGTTCCTAAGCACAAAGAGGTACTGATAAAAGGGCTCCGTCCCCTTTCTAGTCCTCGTATATATAAATTACCTATGGATCTTGCCACTCTCATCTTCTCTGAATACCGCAACTCTGCGAGACATGCGGTCAAGCTCCTTAAACCATCGCCAACCACGCAAGTACACCCTAAGGAACAGAATTCAGAGGCAACAGGCTGCGATTCAATCCAGCCCCTCTCGACGGCTGAGAAGGGTACCGAAACCCACACACCAATCCCATATTGAAACCGCGAACAACACTGACAACGTTGAAGAGAATGGATCCTTTCTCCTTGGAATCAAATATCCCCAGGTACTTCCACCCGAAACATTGTATTATCAGGCTGACATTGTACTAGACACCTCAGATGGGCGAGGCAAGTGCACAGTCCCAACTGACTGCCCTTCGCCAAAGGGAGTTAGAGTGGAACACCTGTTGAATCTGCTATGAACTGCTCTGGACACCGGTGATGTAGGTTCTTTTGTCGATCCGGTGATAGCTTATTCACATGGCAGAACCGGGTGTGGGCATTTATTCTGTGGCAGTTGCTTGCTCAAAGCTGCCCGAACAGACGTCAATGAGTTTCGGGAAATCAAATGCCCCAAATGCAGGGCACAGCTCACCACTGCACCAGTAGTGTCTTTCGATATGAGGGCTCGCGTAGAGGAAATGGCCAGAGACCAAGGTCTCCCTATTCCCCCCTTTCCGCCTTTCCGTTGGCCTAACTTTTGCACTAAATGGATGATCGAGTCAGATGACGAAAGCGATGATTCAGCCGACGCATGGCTGATTCAACAGGTCGGCCGATGGTGAGCCTTTCTGCAGTCCATAGCTCGTTAGTATTGCGATAAGAATACTGTTGTAACCATTTCATATGATAGCAGATCATTGTCACAGCCAAATTTTGATGTGTCGAATGTGATCTGGGAAATGAATCTGATCCACGTATTAGTTTGTTTTGTATGCGCGCATGTATTACTCACGCTCAGTTGTTAAGACATTTAAATTTGTCCTTCCTACAGGTTATGACTAGGAAAGTGATCTCATACGGGAGGATGCAGAACAGCTTGTTACAAGAAGTGGGGTGACTGGAACAGAGGCCATAAGGTAGCAAGTTACGGAGAAGGGAATGTCGTGTGTGAGATTTGTTAGGGGTGAGAAAGTCAAGAGCAGTATTAAGTCCACTAATCGCCAATGTAGGATATTCTGGGACACTTTGGGGGGCAAACTACGAGTATGTGCTTGAAAACATCCCGTAGATGGTCAAGATAGCGGTACTCTAATGAAGTGCCACTGCGACTGTCACCTACGGTGAACCGTCGCAAAAAGTAAGGGATGACACGGACAAATATCCATCAATAAAATGTTACGAGACAAGCGCGCCACAAAAACAACAGCTGCGATGTAAGAGGCTTGAGATGCGGTTAGTGGTGGAACGCAAAGAGGTGAAGACTTACCTTTTCCCTTGCGATGCGGTCGCTGGGCTCCGAGCTGTGAAGCTCAAAGCCTGTATCAAGCTCAGA
The DNA here is from genome assembly GCA_003313965.1 of Megacollybia marginata. Lineage (NCBI taxonomy): Eukaryota > Fungi > Basidiomycota > Agaricomycetes > Agaricales > Porotheleaceae > Megacollybia > Megacollybia marginata. The sequence continues at coordinate 7,096 of QLOY01000351.1, read as the reverse complement.
GTTGACACAGTCTGAGTAGAGACCCTCAGAACCAACCCTCCTGAGTGACGGAGAAGGGAATGTGTCGAGTTTGTGATTTTTTAGGGATGATAAAGTCAAGAGCAGGGATAAGTCCACAAGTCGCCAATGTATAGGATATTCTGGAAAGTTTTGCTGGGGCAAACTGCAGTATGTGCTTGAGAACATCCCGCAGATGGCCAAGATAGCGGTACTCTAATGAAGTGCCACCGCAACTGTCGCCTACGGTGAACCGTCGCAAAACGTAAGGGATGAAACGGACTATCCGCCAATAAAATGTTAGCACGAGACAAATGCGCCACAACAATAACAGCTGCTAAGAGGCTTGGGATGCGGTTAGTGGTGGACCGCAAAGAGGAGAAGGCTTACCTTTTTCCTCGCTATACGGTCGCTGGGCTCCGAGCTGTGAAGCTCGAAGCCTATATCGAGCTCAAAGTCGACGACGTCTGAGTGGGACCCTTAGGACTAACCCTCCCAAGCCAGCATATGGCGGTCACCTCCTTTTTACGGCGGCAACTAACCGCTGCCATGGTACCAAGCTGGTACCAAGAGAGTGCTACAGTCACATGAGTGACTGATTAGGTCAGGGCATTTGAACATCACGCCTATCTGCCACCTTCCTCCAACAACGGTTCACAGCTGTGACAGTTGTTGCGGTACTCCATTTGAGTACTACATATCTCACCCACACCTTCCGCCCGGCATAAGCCCTGAATGCTAGGCAGCTAATCCAACATGAGTGCTTCCATTAGCTTAGCGAATCACCTCCAACGACGGTTCACCGCTGTGACAGTCGTTGCGGTACTCCATTTGAGTACTACATATCTCACCCACTGCCTTCCGCCTGGCATAAGCCCTGACTGCTAGGCAGCTAATCCAACATGGGTGCTTCCATCAGCTTAGCGAATCACGGTCAGAGTCTTTGTCAAGGGTAATTCGTGCGACATGCAGGAGACGCGAGACTATTTTCGGGCATGCTATGAGAACAGGATGGAATACAAACATAGCAGTGATGTCGGAAACTATGTGTTGGATGCATCGCCCGCCCATCGCCCGGCAATAATCGTCCGCCCATCGTCCGTCTCACAAGACAACCCTTGTTCTTAATTTCAGGATCTCTTAAACCCTGTCCCACGCATTGCCGAAGATTCCTTCTTCGCTAATCAAGTCGACTGCATTTATTGTCGCGATGGTACTGCATTTGAGACTCTTCTCTGGTGCATTGAGAACAGGATGGGATACAAGCATGGCAGTGGTGTCGGAAAGTGAGGCTTTGCTTCAGGATGGTTCCAGATAGATGTGTTTATTGCTGCGATTGAGATACTGGACGGTTACTTGGTCCATAAGCATCTCATCGGTGTGCACAATTCGGACCAGGATTCCGCAATTTCCTGCACTTTTAATAGATCGCTTCGGAGTGCCACTCTCTTTGTGACCTCTATTTCTATTCACCACTTGGTATGCTTTTTTAAAACTTCTAAGTTGCTGCTGACACTGAGTCGAGCTTGCACGGGGAACTATGGATATTGTCTCCGCAGATTTGGCTCAGAGCCATAAACGAGGAACAGAAGAAGTGTCACCCGACGCACCTCCTTTCAAAGTTCTTGTAGTGCCAGACACCGACGACAGCAGCTTTAGGGAGCAACATCACCTTCTTCAAACTCAAGTGTATGATTTAGAAAAAGATAAACTGCAAGTCGAGGTTCTTTTTCTTTGTTTTAAATTACGGATGCAGTCTCAATGTTTTGACAGACGGTTCAACTTGAAACTCAGCTGGCTCATGATTCTCTCGTCGAGGCCAATCGTCTTGCCCAGGACTGCATCCGAAAGCTGAAGGCAAGTTAGCTGCTTTATATGCTTTCCCTTTCCCCAGAAATTTACAGTTAACAATCAACAGGAAAGCCAGGAAGTGGCTACAAGGTCTATTCAGGACCTCAAAACGGAGCTAGGTGGACTGCATGCCCAGCTAGCCGCACGGAATACCCAGACGGAGCAGATGAGAGCTGATTTTGAGGTGCACATTGTCGACTCATCGAAATAATGAATGACGATCTATCTCACTAGAGCGAAATTGATAATCTACGTGCAGCACAGCGCGTCCTTGAAGTATGCAAGAGTCACAATGAGGAAGAAAGAAAAAGACTCGAAGGAGAGATTGAACATCTCACAAACATCAGTCTTCCGCTGTCAACTAACAATTTTTGAAAGTCGGTTGTTTTCCCTCATAGTTCGGCAAAGAAGGATATGAAGAAAAATTCGATTATCTCAAAGTGAGCCTCCACACAGAAGATGAGTTACGTCCTAAGTCCTTCAGACCGAGTACGACAATACTGTCGGTCTACTCCGAGAGGACCTTGATCTACTCCGAGAGGACCTTAACCTGTCCAAGGTGAGGCGTCCCTTCTTCTACCTATAACTTTGAGCTTATGCCAACAGAAAACATCTACCGATTTACTCATTGAAAATGAAAAACTCAGGAACAATGCTGCTGCGTCCAACGTATTTGTATCAAGTTTGATGCCTCTACTTTGCACAGGAAATGGCCATCGAGCTGGAAGCTCTCAAGAAGAAAGCTCGACACTTTGAGACAGCCTTGGAGACGAGTGACCGGGAGAAAACAACTCTTCAAGTGAGCACTCTGCTTTGTTTGACGATCACTTCTTTACTCATTTTTGTTGCTCAGGTTGAGCAAGGCAAATGGGCAGCGGAATCCGATGCGCTTCGCGCTGACATGAACACTATCCGTGCCGGGAACAAGAGTCTCACCGTGGGTGACCTTTTCTTTGCAAGTTCTGTTGATCAACGTCATCAGGACAAAGTCAGGGACCTGAACCAACATCTAGCAGATCTCACCATGGAGTCCGACGTGAGTATTCCGCTTCCCTGCTCTGTTCGGGGTGGATAACTTGCTTTCAAGAGGAAGATCGTAGAAAAAGACAAGGATTATTCGCAGCTGCAGGTCCTAAACATTCCTTTTCCTGCCTCATAAAGTCGACTGATATTTTCACTGACAGAAAAAATATGACCAATTGCTGGTTGCAAACAAGGCATCGGAAAAGCGCGTCGCTCTGTCCGATGTATGTGTGTCAAATATGACGCCCCTACTTTACTAATACTGCACAGGAAATGGCCATCGAGCTGGAAGCTCTCAAGAAGAAAGCTCGACACTTTGAGACAGCCTTGGAGACGAGTGACCGGGAGAAAACAGCTCTTCATGTGAGCACTCTGCTTTGTTTGACAATCACTTCATTCACTCATTTTTGTTGCTCAGGTTGAGCAAGGCAAATGGGCAGCGGAATCCAATGCGCTTCGCGCTGAAATGAACACTATCCGTGCCAGGAACAAGAGTCTCACCGTGGGTGGACTTTCCTTTGCAAGATGTGTTAATCAGCGTCATTAGGACGAAGTTCAGGCACTCAACCAACATTTGGCAGATCTTAACACGGAGTCCAACGTGAGTATTCCACTTCCCCGCTTTGTCTATGGTAACTTGCTTTGAAGAGGAAGATCTCAGAAATGGACGACAATTGCCGCCAGCTCCAGGTACGAATGCACCTTCCTCCATTCACCTCAAACATTCTCATCTTCAGGTCCGGTGCGACGAACTTCAGACTAGAAATGATAGTTTAGCTGGCTTCTATTCCTTGCAAAAGGAGAAGTATGAAGATGCATTATCGGAGAAAAAAGCACTCCAGGTACGTGCCACATCGAGCTGTAGGATTGAATCTCATGAACGTGCCAGGAGACCAATGCAGAGTTAAATAAAAAACTCCAGGGATTGCAAGATCTCGAGGTCATTCAGTGGCAATTGTGTTAAACCGTGCTAAACATGTAGCAGGCAAAGCTATCGTCTTTACAGAAGAGCTTTGAGGTAGCATGCTGAATCTATCTGTTCTGCATATCTGACTCCTCTACAGGAGACTCAGGAGCATGAACGGCAAGCAAGCAAGCTTGCAAATCAGCATTTAACGCGTGCTAAAGATCTCGAACACGAGAACTCGGCACTGCTTGCCAACATTGGCGAAATAAAGGCATTCTCTTCTCTATTCGTCTAATCCCTAATTATTTCGTAATGCAGAAACAGCTGGACCTTCAGGTGAGCTATATCGATCCCTCAATATGCCATTCTCTTCTAACGTTAATCACTTAGAAACGGGCCACACCCCTTGAAACTCAAGCCAGCATTTCTCGCACAACCGAACCATCATCTTCTGTGCCGATGAATGGTGATGTTCACCACGATTTTCTTGCCATTAAGGGTATGGGCTTGACTCTTTCTGCTGCGCCCGTTTCTGCAGAATTAAAGTATGCTCGATCTAAGAGAACAGCCTTCAAACTGGGGGACCCCATCGTGAGTACTCATAGCATTTTATACCCGCAGTGCTCGATTACCGTCTTCTTTAGAAACCGCGAGATACCTCAAAGCGCCAAACCTTGATTGAAGGGTCTGGACCTTTTGATAAACCTTGGACAAATCGCAAAGCTTCCCCATATGTAGGAACTTTTCAATGCACTACTTTATTAGAATGACGGATTTTCAGAAAGTCAAACGGAGGCGGGGTACTGCAATAGATGAAGATGAAGATGAAGATATCAACTCCGATGAGCGAGACAGAACCCGGTTCATGCACAATGTCAGTGACCAATCCTTACTTTACAAAATGTTCTTACTTGCTTACAGCAGAAAGGAAAGCAGAAGGCGCCAGTACATATCTCTTCTTCGTCTGCAGATGAGTTCACAGATCCAGAATACTCTTCGGATGAAGGGAATGATACGTATGACATCATCAAAACGTTGAAAAGAAAAGGCTTGCAAAAGTCGCACAGCGAGGCTCAGCAAAGAAAGAATGTCAACATTAGTATATTTTCTCCTTCTCCTTCTCCTTACAAGGCAATTTTCACAGACTCTAGCACGAGAACTTCTGTACCAAGCGCTTCATATACGACACAGCTATGAGGCTTTCGCTAGGCACGGGGTGACAGAAGTGGACCTTGAGAAATTCAACCAGAATCCTACTGAATGTGGGCCTACGCTGCGCAACACTAAACTCGACAAGACCGGCATCTCTACAAAAGCTCAAATGAATTCTCGCTGGAACCAAATTTTGATTCACAAGCTTGCCACCGAAGCGAAATCCATCGCTTCTCGGTACAACGAAGAATTCGAATTTGGGGATATTGATTGGAAAAAGTTGTTTGAAGAGCGAATGTATCGTATCATACTCCACGATGTCAAGAGTCGACCTCGAGAAGGTGAGCAACACAAGGACAGATTGTTGCGTCTGGCCCAAGACCACGATCTAATGACAAAGAAGAATGCACAGAGGGGTGTCAGACATTTGGTATGCCTGCCTATACTCGCAATTGAAAGACTAATTGTTCTGTAGAAGTATCAAAATCGGTCAGCAATCGCGTGTATCATGATCAAAGTCTGCCGCGAAAGAAACGATGTGGACGGTCAAAACTTTTGGGAGTACGTCCTGCAAATTTTGCACGAGTTCAAACACCACGGGATGTCAGATGAGGAGGATGCGGAGGAGCTTGTTACAAGAGGTGGGATGGCTGGGATAGAGGCCACAAGGTGGGTTCTGGTCCTGAAATTCCGAAATCCATATTTCCGGAGACTATTCGAATTGGTGGACAAAACCAAGGGGCTCGAAACTATGATATTCAATGGGAGTGGTAAAGTGAGGATACGCGTCGATGCGACAAGTAACCGCCAACCTCCGAAAGGCCTCCCTAGAAACTTTCTCTGTGACGAGTTTCTTGAAACCATGTTGCCACACGAGAAGGAGGCACTCTGTCTCAAGGGTGACTTCGAACTCAGACATTTTGACGAAGAATAGACTATAGTAAAGTATGTGTCAAATTTTCAGATTTTGAATTCGAATTGTCAATACTAGTCAGAATAATGAATTATTTGTCAATGCAACCCCTCGATAACGGGCATTTTGAGCCTCTCATCCAATTAGTCACTGTACTGTATTATCGAACCCTCTCGACAAGTATAAAGACACTTTATTTCATTTTGCATACTGAGTAGTTACTCGTCTTAGACGCTTCTGCCATCGTGTATGCTGCTCAATGGTTATGCAACCAGAGCCGCAAAGTGCAGCGATTATATGCTGAAGCAACACGACTACGTTGTCTTGGTTGCTGTCCACAAACTTCTGAATGAGGTCGTCCGGAAACGTCTTGTCGTACAAACCGATTGTGACTGGGATTTCTTCGATGGCAAGGACGGCGACGATGAGGATGAAAATGCTCGCTTCCTTCGAGTTCAGCCATATTATGTGACTCCCAACACGAGTGACCTTCCGCGCCGCGTGACCGACATGATAACTTCAATGACGGTTCACTATGGTGACAGTCGTTGCGGTACTCCATTGAGTACTGCTCTCGACAATCTTTCCTCCCTCCTATCGACGGTTCACCGTGGTGACGGTCGTTGTGGTGCTCCACTGAGTACTGCCTATCCTAACTCAACAGCCTCGGCGCTAATTGCGTACGGCGTAAGCCCTGGTCCTTGTCGGGCAGCTGAAGAAAATTTTAATTGCTTGATGATGGTTGACTGTGATGACAGTAGCTTTGCAGCACTCCATCTGAGCATTGCTTATCACATCTAACTCGATGGCTAGCGTCCAGCGTAAGCCCTGGCTCCACCTCGGTATCTGACGATTTTCCAAGATCTCTACCACGACGACAGTTCGCCCCGGTCTGGTATTGATAATAGCTCATTAAGATATCACTAGTCGTGCACCTGCCAAAGATACTCTTGAGACAGTCCAGCAACTTGTCTTTCACCATATATGATGCCTTGTACGCGAACATTTTTGTACAGAAAACCTAATTCAATCTGTTTATTACAGTAGTCCACCTCAGAACCACAGGGTGTAGCTGGCGGGTCTGATGTATGAAATTAAAGAGGTAAGGGTACTGAAGGTAGGATTATGCTATTTTCGCAAACGTCTCTTTGCCTCCTCTTTAGCAGTTTTCTTCGTGTGCTCTTCCACTGCTTTCGGCCCTCTAACATCTGCAGCAATTTTCTCCAGGTCCAACTTCTTCAAAGCTGCCTTCC
>QLOY01000350.1:0-13557 GCA_003313965.1 Megacollybia marginata | reverse complement strand
TACCCTGTGTCACAGGTTGCGATCCCGCCACCCCCTTGCATTCACGCTTTTTCACAAGCTCTTTTGGAGTCAAACAATCTAGTCGACATTACGCACGATTTGACGCGTTTTTCGTCGCAATACGCCAATTATTGACTGAATATCGAGTATCGAAGTGTGCGCAGGCTTTGAAACGGCTTTGGAGACGTGTACAATGCATTGGAGGAGACCCGAGAAAATCGGGGGCGCGGGAAACACTTTGATACTCGATATTCAGTCAGACTCGAGAACCACGTCAAGGTGAAACTACTGACTGCACCACAGATAAATGTTCAGGTAAGGAGGGTTATAGGTCTCGAGGAGGAATTCTCAAAGATAACGTACTCGAAAGAATGGGACAGAATACGAGAGTGCCTGTTTCTGTGAGGCCCCAGGGGTTCATAGGTACCGAAGAGGAGTTTACGCCGCTTTTAGAGTAGGTATTTGGGTTGAGAGTTTAATATTATTGTGATGAATGATACAACCAGAGTGTACCAGGGCGTTGCCCCTGACATCTTTTAACCCTGACGAATGTCGAAATCTTCATCCTGGGTGAACTTTTGGATGTACGACGCATCTCAAGTCCCATATTCCGTCAAGGTAGCCTTCACCAGTAAACTCAAAATCATCTGTGCGACATACGCTGATTGTTGTTGAAAGGATAAAGTACCGTAAGGATGTGAAAACGACGCGGTTGTGGGGTAGGTATGCTGGTCAACGTTGTCAACACGTAATTATACATTCTCACTCATGCTGGCTAGGTTTCTGATGCCCACTGGTCCCGTATTCCCATCGTCGTATACCGTTATTCTCTCTACTACTGATGTTGATAGGCACCATGGTCTTCAGGATGAAGACGATCGATCACGGTAAGACTGCTTTCATTCGATGTTGAACTATCTTGATTCAATTTGTACACCCGGTATGTCTGCTCATTTGTGATCCTTAGGTGTCCAATAACAGTCGCACTTCAGATCTTTATCAAACTTGCGGAAGGAACGCGAGGTTATCCCCCTTGGCTTCCATTGTTGACTGTATTCCTAGAGTGGCATCTCGGTGGCTGCTGGGCCCGTTCGTGCAATCGGAATGCCTTGGCAAGGGATTTGCGACATACTATGAACTGTGGATGCATAAGTACTTTGTACTAGTAGTCAGATAATCAATATGTTTGTATGCTAATACAGCGCAGTGTTGGTTTTCTTGATTGCAGCAGACCAAATGTCGCACAGTCCGAACTCTATGGTGTGACAGACGTCGTTTAAATCCGCGCCCGCGTCTATCAGTCCGCGAGCGCGGGAAGGGGTCAATTGTCTCAATATCATTCTTTATACATATGATACATTATATTGAAGTTATATAAACTAGTTTATGTTACTATGAGCCTTTGGAATGGCTTTGAAATGGCTTGCAACAGGCTCGAGTTCTGAGTCGGACTTCGAATGATGTGACGATGTGACAGTGTTGCAAGAACACTGCCGTTCAGAGAGTCTGAGACTCGGATGTTCATAGGGTTGGATAGGTCTATTCAGCCATTATGATGGCCTTCCATGTTGAGTAGAGTGACTGAGAGGTAAGTCGAAGCTTTGTGTGGCTTCATATGATGCTTCCGATCATCACATGACCTTTAAGAATGTAGTCGTCAACCCGCTAGGCTGAAGATCATCCCGTTTGAGCAGTGGACTTATCAATTTTTATCTGTAGGTCATACAGATTGCTCAATGCTTGCCTTCCACTTCAGCCCGAGGCCACTTGCCCGACAATATTACTCAATATTTTTGCAATATTTCCGCATTTGTTCCGCATCGACTACTATCACACATCCGACAATTTGCACCTTGGGGGTATGATAAGAGCCTCCAAATGATGGTGCTAGGAATTGAATGGATGGCAAAAAAAACTACCTGAAAGGTACTGCCAGAATTGCAAGTGACGCTTTGATCTTGCTTTGATCCTGCACAATGGCAGGCCACACATGTGATCGTGATTCGTGTGTGTAGCAATATAAGAGTTTGAAGGCCATCATCCTTCAAAGGGTGTAAAAGTGATCAGTACAATATCAATATAATATGCTACTCCAATGATAATTCCACTGCTCAAACGGGATGATCTTCAGCCTCGCTACATTCTTAAAGGTCATGTGATGATCGGAAGCATCATATGAATGAAGCCACACAAAGCTTCGACTTACCTCTCAGTCACTCTACTCAACATGGAAGGCCATCATAATGGCTGAATAGATCTATCCAACCCTATGAACATTCGAGTCTCAGACTCTCTGAACGGCAGTGTTCTTGCAACACTGTCACATCATCACATCATTCGAAGTCCGACTCAGAACTCGAGCCTGTCGCAAGCCATTTCAAAGCCATTCCAAAGGCTCATAGTAACATAAACTAGTTTATATAACTTCAATATAATGTATCATATGTATAAAGGATGATATTGAGACAATTGACCCCTTCCCGCGCTCGCGGACTGATAGACGCGGGCGCGGATTTAAACGACGTCTGTCACACCATAGAACTCTGTGTATCTAAATTGCGACTTTCAAACGTGGCGCAAAAACCATGAAATGTAGCGCGAAAACACCTTTACATTGGGCGCGCGGGACTTGAATTTTGTCCCCTTTTGAACGTCATACAAATGCACATTTATTCCCACGTGCGCGCCATCAAGTTTGCGTGCGCGGAAAGTGTTGATATACTTACATCAGTGATACTATCACTCTGTAGATGTAGATCATAAATACTTGCCTGAATATCAATTTATGAGCTATATAATTACTTGAAGACGGAACTAACTCACTGGCAGTAACGAAAATCACACGTGACTCTCGGTGCCATTCTCTTCAAGACTCGTTTTTTACTTAGGGCAACATTATTGGAGATCATCTAAGGCATAAGTGTCTATAGCTATCATACTATGTATATGCTTCATAATGAATTCCGAAACTTGCAACTTCGTCACAGCCACATGTCACAAGTGGCTTTGCTAGAGCTTCCGCTTTTGAGATTGTTTTGAGAACTGGAACATGTTGTCAGTAGATGTGAAGGCTTTTGAGTTGATTTTGAAACTTGGTTTTAGTATCCATATTGTTCATCATGATGGGATGACGGTCAGTCAAATGGATGTTAATTTTTGGGGGTCATCACGGTCAGTCTCGGTACCAAAATTAGTCACTGTACAGTGTACTTTCGGCATGACAGTCAATTGACGCTGTCACTAATCATCGATTCTGAGCATGCCACACAATGAGTCGGAGGCCCTTCTAACATTGCGAAACGTTTAGAAAGGGAAACTGATGACGAGTCACGATTCTGACTCGGATATGAAATCGCTTGTCAGCTACCTTTGCTATTAGTCAACTAGTGAACTGCTTGTCTCCTACGCCATTATTCATCCATTGCAAAGCTCATGTATGCGTAGCGATTACACCGTGACCATGTTGAGAACATACTCTATAAAGCCCTCCGTGGCCATAATGATATCATCCGTACGGCTGCGTTTTAGTTGGAAGCTATGAGGTTACCCGAGGACACTGTAGCTGCATTACGCCCTTTAAAGACAATGATCCAACGTCAGAATCTCTAAAGCTCGGTGATTATCAATGTGCGTCTGACGCCACGAAGCCTTATCTGACTGTAAGTGGCAAATTAAATGCCCTCCCTCACTAAAACCGGCGCAGCTACTAGTAGTCACTCATACCTACACAAAACTCAGTATATAGGTTCTCTAGACACTCGTACACGTTTGTACTTGTTTTCACGGTCAAATTCCATGTATTTGTCGAGTTGGATTTGCGTGAGGGCACACTATAAGCTTAAATTTGTACTATTTGGCCTGCGTAGCACGCGCAGTGTGAGCGAGCCCCGTGGGTCCCCACGTTATGATTGATTATTGTACATAGTGCAATATTACCAGCTTTGTATAGTTAACTATGCTCCCACCCAAGAGCATACGGTGGCTTCTGCTTGCCTGTGGCTTTCGTGCCCTTGGGATTGACCTTGTCACGAACGTACGCGTGTCGTTCTTGAGCGTCTAGATCTTCCTCAAAACTGGCAAGATGTGCTTGTGCCTCAGATCTGGTGCGGCACTTGAAGTGGCAGCCAACACCAGTGCATTGCAGGAGCAAGTCCTGAAGAGGGAGACGGTTGAAGAAGCAAAAATAAATGGCTGTTTTGCGCTTGAAAGGGATTTTCATCTGTTTGTTGTGGGTCGTTGTGAACTTCTTTGCTGCTTGTTCACAAAAGTGAGCAAATCCATCGTCAAAGGAAGGGAACGGTTCTTTGCACTCAGGGCAAATCCAGTCTTGCTGTTGCACAACAGTCAAGACTGGGCTCGACGGTAGTGCAACAGCTGCAGCTAAATGACTTGCATTGCTGCACTCAGGCTCTGCAACGGTCGCGACTGAGCTCGACGGTAGTGCAACAGCTGCAGATAAATGGCTTGATAAGCCTTCGATTGCAGGCATGCCCTCAGCATTGCTGCACTCAGGCTCTGCAACGGTCGCGACTGAGCTCGACGGTAGTGCAACAGCTGCAGATAAATGGCTTGATAAGCATTCAATTGTCGTCTCAATGAAGGGAAAAGTACCTTGTAGAGTCTCATCGTCACCAGTAGGCATCCGTTCATCATTGCGGCACTCAGGCTCCGCATCGCTATTATCGTAGTACCCGAAGAGTTCTATACACTGTTCTTTTCCAAGACCTGCCCGACGTACAATAAAACCTTTGAAGAGATAACAGTTGTATTCACCTTTGCTGCCCTGGGTACCGAAGTTCTGGCCTGATAGTTTTATGCTCTTCTCTGCCACGAAGTACGTGCAATAAGCGCTAAGATATCATGAAAATAAGGTTTACCTTTGGGTTGCCGGCGAATGACATTCAGAGCCATAACTGGTTGACGTTCACGAACTTTCTTCTTGATTGGTGAGCTGATGACCCGGCTATTTTCTTCGCGTCTGTTATTCTTGTTGTGATCCACATGATTTTTGTCGACGCCTATATCCTCCCACCCTGCGTCGTGTGCATCACTTTCACCACCTTTATCCTTACCTGGCTTATCGGAAGGTTTTTGAGCATACATGTTGTATGTGGGTGGGTTCTAAAAGTGTATCAGATGTGGGAATGGATCTTTGAACTTCTTACCGGATCGATGCAAACAGCTGTTGCATCAGGACTGTGGTGGTCCTTATAATGAGCCATAAGCTCAGTCAGTGATTTGTAAGCTGATGTGCATGATGTGCACTGCAGCAACCCCTTGGAGTTGCGAATGAGAGTGTGGATGCTCTTTTTGTCTAATAAAGTATCGTTGATAAAACAGAATAGTGTGTTTTGGGTAACCTCTCACCTGCATCCTTGATAAGGTATTCCTGTCCATGGTGTGCTAAACCATGCTCTTCAGTCACCGGTAGATTGCAAAATGGACATGCTTCAGAGAGAACATGTTGTGAGATGGAGGATTTCCGGCTCTGTTGCCCGTAGGGATGCTGATTGACGAGGTGGCACCTCAAACTTGAGGATGCTACAAACGACTTCGAACAGCCATTGACTGGGCATGCCAAACGAGCATCCTTTTCGCCACGAACTGCCAAGAATTCGCAGCCCCCTAAGCCGTGGCTGTCAGCAGTGTGTTACTCGTAGCTTTGTCAACACATACTATTTCGGCCTTCCTTTACCGCCAATAAGTATACCAGACGGTGCACGTCTCTTATATGAGAGCTCAGAGCACAACTAGTGTTGTATAAGTTAGAGCAATGGGTACAGGGATATCTCATGATGGCAGGTTCAGAATTCGTGACGCTGACTAATCTCGGCTGGCCTTCAAACGAACAAGTTGATGATGCACAAGACCATCCATCTCCCAAGTAATAACCCCTTTGTTTGCTGGCTGAAATCGTTGTTGTGGACTCCAGGCACCTCACGTCTCCTCACGTCAGCTTCGGTTGACCGCGTCGCGACTTCAATTCCATGATTTCCATCCCATGTCCAATCATCTCGGGCTCTGGCATATTGCAAGTTGTCACCGTAGGGTTGATTTCATTGGCTAGCAAATGCTAACTCGATTGCAGACAGTCATAACCTTACTTCTGTGTCGGCGACAGACATCATATTGCACCTTAGGCACTCCCCTGTCCCTAACGTAATAGCCTCTAAGGCTATTTATTTGTACTTACATAAATGGCCTCAAAGGCTAATCCTGCTACATGTACGCCCATATAAATCCCAATTAGGAATTGTCGTTCATGTCCCACTGCACAATGACATGAAAAACATCTGATCTGCTGCGGAATGATGACTCGCAGGAGCTCGCAGAGTGCTATAATGATCATAGTCGTGATAAATCGGCAGCGTTGCCACGTCAACGAGGTACTCCGTGGGCCTAATCCGGCGTGCCACCGTAAGTACATCTGGTTGAGAAAATGGTAGCGAGGGTTGCATCAGATGTATCAATGGGTCAGACGGTGACGATGGTGGGATGGTGGGGACGGTGGGACGGACAGTGACCGTGATGACAGACAGTGGTGATGGTTAGATGTGGTCGGTTGCAGTAGTAGATTCATATATAGCAGGGCCGCTGGCTGCAGTGGCTAGTAGACTCGTATACAACATAACTTGATGACAAAACGCAGCCAGGGAGATTGATGATGCATTGTCGCACTTGAAAGATTGAACTGTCCATCAGAGCGCTGCACTCAGGCTGATGAACTACTTACCAGGACTTATCAACCATTGACTCAATCTTCAGAATGGTATTGAACATTGAACGTTCAACACCAGCGAGACAAGCTGCTTGAATCGCCTTGCCAGTGAGGACTGACTAGTACTGACTGACTAGAACTTGACAAGCCGTCAGAGTGAAGACTGGGAGGACTAGGAGGACTATTTAACCTTTGCTAAGGCTAAGACATCATACCAGTGATCTGTGTATGATTCGGACAGTGTTTCTGGAACGAGAGGATTAAGCGCCCTTGGGCGCCTGTCCAGATATGTTCACCGAGACGAGAATACACACCTTTATAATGATATTTTCAGCTAGATGTAATCATTAGACATCAATATGATGAACTGAATCTCCTCAGTGATTTGCTGTGGTGAGGGCGATGGTGTAGCAGTTGAAAAGTGCGAAGTCTCACCTGACCTAAAGTACGAAACTTGGTTAATCCTGCCAAATTTCCACACTTTTTCAAATTCAGTAGGGAAATTTAATAGATGACTGGCAATCATGTACCTGTATTATCTCAACTCCCAACTTGAGTTTGGAGTCAATCGGTTGTCCAGACGGATCTGCAGAAGTCAATCGAGTCCCTTGACTTTACATACTCGAATGTTTATAATCCATCAACGGTTGCGTATATGATAACTTGCACCCACATACATGTATTTGAATGCTATTGTAACAAGATGGTAATGTCAGTATGGTATACGAGATACATGGAACACTTGAACCCCCTTGAACCCCTTGAAAATTTGAAAAGCGACTTACTTGACCCAGATCCCGACAACGATGGGCGCTGCCTTTCAAAAGGGTTGCATAAAGGTTGCATAAATTCATGGGAGCCCTTGCTACCCTGTCTTGAAGTCACGAAAAATTATGAAAAGGTAAACGGTGCTCACCGCCAACAGACAAGTCCCGGGCCCAGAGTTGACGCCAGCTGCTGCTGCCATAATACTAGTTGTTTTATTTGCCTGAGTTCAAGTTGGAGATATGCATGCAGTAAAATGAAATCTGCTGTCTACATGTCCCACCATTCAGCGTACCCCAGGTCCAGCCAGTCCTTCTAAGTGCCGTGGATCATCAATTATCCATTTGCACCAAACGGAAATTGTATGTGTCTGCCACTGGCAGTAACAAGGCAGTAAGGAAAATGCGGTGTAGGAGCAGCCTGCCTGGGAGTCGGGACTGTCGCAGGGGATGAAGCATCGATGAAGGGGATTGGGGACACGAGCCATTTTTGAGCCTGGTGATACCAGTGACTATCCAATGATAAGACTCACTTACCATTTCAATTGCTTTGGGGAGCACGAAATGATTCCACTGACAATATCGTCGGGACAAGAAAAGGACTGGGTCATGTGAGTCTTGCAACAGCACGTGCAAGTACGAACGCGTACGCGGTACAGCCGCGCCACTTGTCGTCGCTGCACTTGGAGGACTGAGAGGAGTGTCAAAGGTCATGCATTAATCACGAGATGTACCCGAGGACAGGCCTCTGAGGCCATTTACGTACATACAAATAAATGGCCTTAGAGGTGTCTACATGGAGTGCCTACATCAGCAAAATGTAGTTCAACTTTTCAACTTTCGAACTTTTGGCATCTGGCTGGCACTAACCACAGGCTAAAATGCTTGAATTTTGAGATATTATAATAGTCTGACTACATTTATTTTTGAACTTTTTGGCCTCAGACACATAGGTTTTTAACTTATTGACTTTTGACCTTTTTGAGACTTTTATGGGACTTTTATGGCTTGTGGGGACTTGTACAAGTCCCCACAAGTTGAACTACATTTTACTGATGTAAGGTGATCCGAACGCCAGCCAAGGGAGACATGCGACTGATGTTTTGGAATTCTGAATCGATCTCCATCTTATGTGCGAATGCCAGTCGGAAGAGATGATTTTCGTGACCTTTTACTTGTAAGCTTGAGATTGAATGCACGAATGTTGTCCACACCGTCTGGCGAAATCATGTCGTGTCCTGATACATTTTAAGCTTACAATTGGCCACCCCCCCAAAAGAACACTTACTCATCTTCTCGTTACTCTCGGAGGATCCTATGTCAATCTCCCTCGCCGTCATTCAATTATCGCTATTGTGGATTACATGTTGGCATCGCCTACTATCGTCTTTTAATCATTATTTAATGTGGCAGCTTTAGCTACATGCAATCTGGATTCTGGACAACGGGACGGATTACAGTACGTCTTTACAATACTTCTTTACAATACCTCAATAACCGCGCATTCCATCCTAACGCTTGATAATCTGGAAATGCAGCTCGTCTAAGTCGTCTTCAAGTACGGGTGCGTTCACCACAAATCACCTACTTCCCGCGGACCCGGGAATGACATACTCTCCATCCGGTATACATAAGTGCATCGTTTTTATCATTCACTAAGTGCTACAAGTTACTCTCCCTGGAAGTAATAGCGTAGTTATAACTGCGTTGGGTTAGTCAGCTAATGACTGTATCTAATACCTTAATCCGCTTTGCTTAGAAATGAATCTGTGATGCAGTCAGTAGTTTCACCTTGACGTGGTTGTTGGGTCTCGAAAGCTGTGGCTTAGTCAACTCCTGGGAACCTATGGTTCGACTCTCGAAGCTGCACTCATATTTTGCATTTTTTTAATACCGCCTCCTAAAGTTGGCAACTTTTTTCCTACATATCATGTATCGTACGGAATTTTAGATAGTCAGTGACGTACCTGCGTTGTTGTCGTGTCTTTGCTGTACGGACTCTGGAATGGAGTGCAATGAAGTGCTTTGGAGCTTCGGATCTCCGGCTTCGAGTCTTATTGCGCACAAAGAATCAAGTCAATGTCTCTCTGGCCTAACTCCCGAAAACTATGGAAATCCAGAATGGTCGCTTAAAAGTATTTATCAAATTAGGTGCGTTCACCACAAATCACCCTACCTCCCGCGGACCCGGGAATAACGTATTTTCCTGACATACAACCGCGTCATTTTCACATCCTTATGATACTTTACCCTTTCAACAGCAATCAGCTGACCCCAGAAGGACAACGTTTGAAATATCATAACGCAGCGACAACGATACGTAAATAATGTTGTAGCTAGGCGCTCAGGTTGGTTAGGATGATTAGTTTGGATGCCGCGAAGCGGCGGTTAGAAGGTTGGGATGTATGGTGTGACAGATGCATATGGCGTTCAGAAAGGGACAAAATTATGGCGATCAGAAAGTGGAAAAATAGATCTGCGCTCTTTTAGCGTTTTTCCGCGCTTTTTTGGTGATTTCCGCGCTACTTTCAGCTTGACTCACTGACATTCCTAGATACAGGCCCCCTTAGCAGACAATGCTATGGATGTTGATACCTCATATGAACTGTAACCCCTGCTACATCGCACCAATTCCAGCCATTCCTCATACATCCCTGTTCCGAGTCTATGACCCGAACTCTCTAACAGGTCGTCGAACATTCGAGAACCGCCAGTGATGGCCTTCTTTACAAGTGTTGTTAAGTAATAGACTGGTTTAAGCTATTGAGATGGCCCTGGGGACTCGGGCGTGCTGCATTCTCATCAGGTACAGACACCTTCTCTCCATCTGACAGACCCTTGGCAGCACCATTAAAGGGGACTCATCCGAAAGTTGTTCGATCAATCCGTGAGCGACGATTGAGAAATCAATGGTGGAAAAGAAGTAGTGAATCTTTGGATACAGGTGATGGTTCATTGCACGGCCCGTAGATGTTTAGCACTGCAAATGTGAAGGATGGATGCAAAATAAATCAAAACTTACAATGTAGGGACACACTTGGAAGTTGGGCATGGGTATTTCATCGACATTGCTATCGATCACTACCGACCACTATCGACTCACTATCGACACCTATCGACTCATACCCTAGCCACTACAGACCACTACAGAAACGATATGGATCAATTACCAATGGACTACAGATCACTACAGGGACTGTATCGACCGTTGCGAATTAATACCTCTACACCGCCGGCAACGACGCCCAAGCGTTCTGCATGTTCACACGATGGATCTACATCACGGACCCGAGTAGTGCGTCCAAAAGTTACAGATTTTCCTCGAGTCGCCACTATCTATTTATGTTAGAATAATGTACAGTTGTCAGAGTGATACCATGAATGAGTAGCCTAATCTGAGAAAAAATTCATACCACACAAGCTTTCTTGTGCATTGTCGGGATTCACGGGGCTGAATTGATGGATGACGCAGGCGGTTCCAGAAATTTTCAGACCTGGTACTCAATGGAAAATACTGGTATCCAGCTCGTATCCTTGAGTTCTACCATGGGACTCATGACAATCCGATGAAGTGGTTGATTCAATGGTGGCGAGGATGTAAATTCCATCATTCCGCCAAAGGCAGACCAAATGAGCGAGTCATTGTGACTCAAGATTGTATCAAAGACTCCTTATGGCAGCAACGACAGCAAAGAAGAGATACGAAGGTATGTAATTATTCTGAGATTTGCTTTCACTTCATGTCTGCAAAAGCTTGGACATTGGGAACTCGCTCATGCTCAACCCTCTGATGAATGTATATTGACAGACCCAACTTCGGTCCCTTATACAGACCGCATTGACGAAGCACTGGGACTGCACCTCGACATTCTGACAGCACTATTCCAAGATCCCAATTCAGTTTCATCTCTGAAAGTTCCAGCCAAAGCTTGGTTGGAATCTGAGACAAAGAAACCAAAAAAAAAAAAGCTAAGGTGGCCCCTCCATGGGCAAATGCTACAATGGTGGTTTATCTCTTCGTGACCTTGCAGGTATAAACAACTGGTTCTACACTCATATTCCTGGTGCTAGAAGCTATAATCCACTTGAAGGCCCGCAATGGCTTGAAGGACTTCCTATTGCACACGCTCGTCGCTCGAACATGTTTTCTTCTGTATTTGAATCGGTCCCTTTTCCTCAAGCAGATAAAAAATTGCAGCGACTCTCAAGATATTGAGTCGCAGCTGTTTCAACTTTCCTGGGCAAAGCAGATGCACAACAGCAGGCTTGCGGAATCCTTTGATGTGGATAAGGAGGCAGTTGAAAAATTGGAGAAACAGATGTTCGAATGCTCCTCAAGGGCCGGAAATGCTGGTAATTATCAGTGGGGCTTGGATGCTGGCCCACATCAGAATGGTTGGGAGCCATACATGTCTGTTCCTTTTGAGTGGGACGATGGTACATATGTAGCAGAGAGTGAAAGTGAACTTCAGGTTTGTCATCTTTCCATATTACTGCTTGGCTCATTATTCACTAGAAAGGGTGGACTTACAGGGATGATTTGACTCCTTCACCAACTCCACCTCCTCGCCCACAAAAAAAAGCTAGACCCCTGAGACAACCCAGAAAACCTCTATTAGTCGACTGAAATTTAATGTATTCGTCTTCCATTCCTTGCCATTATACAGTATGAGATACTGATGGTTAAAACATTGAGTTTTTTTCGTTGGAGAGTGATAAAATTCCCTACAGATTACTATCGACTACTACTGATGTCCTACCGACCATGCCGTAAGCACTACCGACCAACTATCGACCGACATCGACTGACTACAGACTGACTATCGACCAATACAGATTGACTACAGACTGACTAACGACCACTAAAGACCAACTACCGACCACTACCGACCAACTATAGATCACCTACAGGCCGATATTATCAAGATCTCCCCCAATATTGATGCAACTGATTTCCATCCCTCATCATCAGCTGCAGATCATCCCGCACTATGCGACGTACATCCAGTGACCTAAAAAACGCAGGAAACAATGAAAAAAATGCGAATCTGTAGTGACCTGTAGTAAGGTCGATGATTTCTCTCTACCGTTGGAAGTTGACACTGAATTCGCAGTGGAATATGAGCACCGTCTTCTTGGTCAAGTCCCTGCCGACCGAAGGTCTACTAAGGTTCGTTAAACTTGGAGCTAGGAGCAAGTCTTCCACCTACTGTGCAGTGTTGATGTTCACGGCGCCTTTTATGTGACCTCCTTCGTATTCGTAATTGAAACGGCAATCAATGACATGGAAATTACGGATCTGATCCTCATATTCACCGTCCATGAGGTCTTCAAGTTTGGTGAATATGAGAGATGTATATGATACGCACCGTTTGCAGGGTGCTCCTCATAAGACTGTCTCCGTTATGCGGCGACAGGGCAGGACTTTACCTTGAGATTCATTATCTCCAAATTCGGGTAAACCTTGAGATCCAAACTGAGTTGAAGGGCTCTCCTTCGTAAGAATTGCAGTGGCTCCTGTGAGAAGACAGAAATCTCAGTACCATTGCATCAATGCAGCATCATCTGACCGTCTTCAACTGCTGGCGTTTTGCATACACTTGAGCAGGGGAGGAATAGTCAGCCCCATCTGTAACACTCCCGGCCTTTCAAACCACGCGTGCGTTAGATCTGTCTCTATTCCGAGAAAACTAACACTACGATGGTCAAAAGGTAAAAAGGAGTATGTCAACAAATGTAAATACCGGGCGTTAATATAGCCGGATCCCTTACACTCTCCCCCACCAGATTGCACCCAGAGGGTCAATCTGACAGAAACAAAAATGTAAAAAAAAAAAACACACGGAGGACGGTTAGGACGAGTGTGCATCGATCTGGATGCAGCCAAGGCGAAGGTGACCATAGGAAGACGAAGGCGGATGAAGACAGATCCGCATAAGGATAGTGAGAAGGGTTGAAAGGAGTTGCGACTCAGGGAGTAACGGATGGAAGGGCTTCGAAGTTGACGAAATGCAAAAAAGTGTAACACTCCCGGCCTTTCAAACCACGCGTGCGTTAGATCTGTCTCTATTCCGA
>QLOY01000348.1:0-21754 GCA_003313965.1 Megacollybia marginata | reverse complement strand
ATGCTGGACATCGGACGGTACGGGTACCGTCCAGTAATTACGGACCCGTCTAACCGTACATAGATGGTTACGGTTTCAAGCCCTAGTGGCTATCAAATTTATCCTGCAATTAAATATTAGTTATATTAGTAGGAGTCACAGTTGACGATTCTTACCAATTCTGGGCCAATTCTGGTTCTGATTCTGATGCCGATTCTGACAAGCCAGAATCATGTGAATCGTCAGAATCAGCTGAATTGTCGAATTGCCTCTGGAGTCGCTTCACCGATTCTGATGATTCAGCCAAGAGATGATTCTGTGCAGTGTTTATGACTGTACAGGCTTTGTTTATAGCACATTATATAATCATACTATATAGTTCGGCTCTAAGTTTGCTAGTGTCTGTCCGTCTCTCCACTATGGTCAAAACTGCCAGCTACAAAAGAAAATTAACAGTGAGGGCCATGAATCCACCCAGTGTCCATCCATCCGATGACGATGATGACGACATGCCTAGTAGAAAGAAACGAAAGTCTGCCATGGTACCCAAAGCCAAAATGGATAGGAAAAAACTATCCTTGACTTGCCATTGGATAGCGACTCCCAGGAAATGGTAAAACAGAGCACCAAGGTCCAGTGAGTCATAACAGAGACCCAACAGTAACTGTCGCTTACCTGAAAAAATGCCAGCTGGGATAACAAACTAACCTGGGTTGTTAGAATTGTTGGCAAAGACAATGTCAGGGGATAGATGAGCGACAAGAGCGTCAAAGGTAGTGGGGTTGACACAAAGCTCTTGATGGAAAAGATCAGGGTGGCTATGCTTGAGCTCGATAAGGAGGTGCTGAAGGTGAGAGGGACCGCAAGGTAATGCTGTGCGTGGCTCTTCATAGTGGTGAACATACATCTCATCAATTTGTTCATATACCCAGTTGCACAGCCTCTGCCAGCAGTCAGTTGATGTCTCCCAATCATCATCGTCGCCGTCGTCTCCATCACTGTCTTCATCATCTGTAACAGACTGCAACTCAGGCAGGTCTGTCAATTCTTCAGTATGCATGGAAGAGGTCGAGCTGGAGGAGGTTTTGTAGTCAGAGTCTGTGCCTGCACTGCTACTGCTGCTTTCAGTGGTTGTGGTATCGTCAGTATCTGACTGAGAGTCTGAGGAAGCTGCTGATAAGATAGAGAGACAGTCAACGGAAATTGAAGGTGAATGCCGGTGCAGGAAAAGATGTTGGTTGTGTTTGATAAGCTGTCAGAGGCAGCGTTGTCTTTTTTCATGGTGTAGATTGTACATTTTTCTTGTGTTTTGATACAGCTTGAATAACTGAAGCACCCTGGTTGAACGATGCTGTTTTATGGCTGGCATGAATGGGAGTGAGAAGAAATAAACAATAATATGACAAATATATAATTATGGACGATACAGAATGATCAGAATTGAAGGCAGAATCAAGGGCAGAATTGAGGTGGTCAAAGTATGTGACGATTCTGGCCAATTCTGATCGTCAGAATCGACTGAAGAATCGATCCCAGAATCGGCTGGAATCGTCTACTGTGACTCTTACTATTTCTACCTGTGTTCATTCCAGATTTTGTTTTTCGAATTAAATCTAAAGCCTCCAGTTCCGAGTCCTTACATTAGTAAGACTCGGTCTTTCACCCTGAAGTTTATTCAGTCCTGTCCCTGAGCACGCCCCATATTTGGAAATTTTTGGCTTCCCTTCTCTTCCCTTCTCTTCTCTTCTCTCATCTTTTCCTGCCCTTTGCCCTCCGTTCCTCCTCTGTTGTTTTGTCCTCCATTCTTTCCCTTATGTTCTTTCCCTCGTGTGTGTCACCATTGTGACTTGTGACCATCTGCTTTCAGTTATGCTTCACATGATTCTTTCTCTCCTTTCTTACTGTCACTCTGCCTCTGTTATTTTCCATCTCTGCTTTGCAATGTTGGTTTCATGGTTTTTGGGTAAGTTCGTACCTTGCCTCGTTTGCTGTCAATCTTATGTTATTAATTGTGCACCTTGAAAACCGACACTCCTCACTTCCCTTCTTCACTTCCGTATACACGTGAATGCTGTACCTCGGGGTTTGTATACTATTCGCCTCTACTTTCTTTCCCCCTCTGACTGCCCATCTTACCCTATAGTTCGATGATACACTGGTTATGTGGCTAGACCTACAAACTGACAAGAACTACCTCCTAGGCTATCCTAGAAGTCCAAGGATGAGTATAGGTTCGCTTAGGGTGTCTATGGTATGGATACTCGAAGGTTGAACGCCCTTGGAGCTTCGAAACTCGTTACTAGCTGTCGATCTGTGACTTAGCTGGCTACTGAGGTTGGATTACTTAGCAAGGAGTACTATTAGGTAACAAGTATTGTTGATGAACCTGACTAGCTGATTTACTCGATCGGTTAATGTCTACTGGTACGAGAAGTATTGAGTGTTAGCTACAGAGTCTAACGACGAAGTCACGTGATGGCTCCTCAGAGAGGAAAAGGAAGAAAGAGATCGGAGAGAGAGAGCTAGAGACCCAGAAAAGCACCTGACTCTGCATTGCATCCATCATCAAACACTACTGCATGGTAGTCTTGATAATACAAGACTTTCGGAATGGGATGCATCAGATATAGGGGCCTCGGAAGACTTCCGACCATCCATTGCAGCATAAGGACGATCAATAGGCCTTTCTAGGCTTGCCCAAAACCAGTGAAACGTGTTTCAACACATGCGTGATATATGGACAATATCAGCTGCCTCTTCAGAAATAGCAATTCCAAGGAGGTTGGAAATTCAAATATACACGATCGGTGGTGCAGCATATGGATACCCACTTGTGGTGTTGCCTTTCTGTGTCATTTCTCAGCAGTTTTGACTCATCGGACCGAATACACACATGGCCATTGTAGTTTTGTTTTGTTTTGTCTATATTTATCGTTTTGTACAAGTATATAAAGACCCAAGGACCTAGTAATTGGTAGAGAATTAACGCCCCTTGCCTACCCTTGGGTATTTGGCTTGGTGTAATACCATTTGTTTGATTGATCTCAAGTGCGAGATTAGTTGCTAAGTTTGGATCTTGAGACTTGGTCTTGAGAGTTTTGGTCTTGTGCACTCAGGAATACGGAACTTGTCTGGAATTGAACCTAGATTGGTTGGGATTGGAACCCATCAATTGAACATTGTCTTAAGGTCTTAAGAACTGAACTTTGCAATAAGTCTTGCAGCTCAAGCAAACCATTTTGAAAGAAGTTTGATTTTGCGATTGAACTTTGCACGTTTAGAGACCCAAGGAGCTTCTATTCTAAAGATAGACTCCACATCTATACACTCAGTAACAAGACTCTAAAAAGTTGTCGTCCGCGGAGGCCTCCTCTTGTGACAAACTTCAAAAGAGCATTAACTCACACCTCCCAGAATATAAAGAGAGACTAGTGCATCTCAGTAGGAGTTAGTTAGTGTGTGTTTTGGTGTTGTTTGTGGGTTGTGTTGTTGCGGATCGTTTTCCGTGCGACTTCCCTTGGCCATCGCCTCTGCTTGCTTCTAGCGCCTGCCTCAGGTGTCAACAGCCCTGCACGTGTGCAGACCCTGCCCCGTAGTGTTCCTATCATCGATATGTGGTTTGCTTTACCTGCCTTCGTGTTTTTCTTGTCTTTGCTTTTACTACTTGTGGGTTTTTCAAATCTTTCTTGCTCCTCCATCACCATATTGTTGTCTTCGTTACCTGCTACACCGCCACCTCCGCCTCTTTCAGATGATCTGTCTTCGTGAATCATTTGGAATTTCTGCTTCGATACCAGCCCCGCAAAGTTTGAGGAAGCTGGATGACTGTTGACCCCACCTGAACACTTGCAGGCGCTGCAGTCGATTTACAATCAACTACATGTATTGGAGGTACCTGGCATTACTCATGCTGAATGTTCTTGTCCTTCAGATGTGGTTCATGACCCTGTCCTGTCTAAGTCCTGTAACATGGTTTGTGATGTCTGCATAACATTTCTGCATTGGTCTATAACATTAGCTTGTGATTCAAAAGGTGCACGCTTGATAGTATGCATTTGCTCACCTTCTCAATCCTTTATAATTTTCTGTTGGGTAGCTTTTAATACAATGTATATATGTTCCTACCAGTATGCAGCTAAGATGAAGGAAACACTAGTACATACCATATATTTTTAGAAAAGGCTTGTCTGACTTACTTTTCAGGACTCAGATTTGCTGCCCTCTGGGATGGCCCATAGAGTGTAAGGATGTAAATTTCGGGTCTCAGCTAAGACATCACAAAAAGGTGACCTGTCATATAAGCCTCACCTGGCCTTATATACTCTCTTAAGCCAGATAAACCCTGTATAAGCCTTATACCTGAGTATATAATCACCACCAGGCCTTTGAGACCATTACCAGGCCTGTTGAAGCCATATAAGCCTTTAACAGGCTGTTGAGCCAGCAGTAAGTCTGTTAGTGCAATATATGCCAAGTCATAAGGCTGGTGATACACCTTATAATATATAACCAGCCTTATTGACCCACTGAAATCCCTATGAAAATTTGATAAGCATGATAAAATAATTGTCTGGCTGACTGTAGAATATAAGGTGATGTAAGGCATATAAACAAGGTATAAGGCATTTGTACTATCTGTAAGGCATTAACAGATACTACAGGCAGTTATACAAGCTAGAAGCCTTACACTAAGGTATACATGGCACTGTCAGGCTTAAGTCCTAGTGTAATATATAATAAACAAAGCCAATTCTATGCCTCTGGGTACACTCAATCTACAGGCTACATCTCGGATATCCAAATGCTTCCTCATCTGCATACTGCTCATCTGGCTCATCAAGATATTCCAGCTCATCCCTCTCCGACTCTGAATCTTCATCCTCAGATTGATTCTCATCTTCTGCCTCGTCCTCCTCTAGGCTAGACTCGGATGATCTGATCTCACCCATATCAACCATCTCCACATCGCCATCATCCACCATCTCTTCTTCAAGTTCAACTTCAAGACCTAGTGTCTCTCGAACCGTCCTTTCAAACTTGTCAACTGCCTCTCGTGTTGCAACATGTCCCACACCCCCACCCAAAAACCTCATAAGCATATCATGATCAGCAAACCTAAGCATGTCTGAGAAGATGTATAGGACAAGATAAAAACACACGGATTCACATAGTACCGGTTATATTCACCTGTACCGGCACCCTCATCATCTAAAATCTCACCTGCAGCAAAGACCGGAATTAAATGCGCTGCTTAAACAATTTGTTTGGGATCAACAAAGATGTACCCCCATCGGTAATCATTGGGTGTTCCGCCCAGACGATACATCCTTTTTTCCTTGAAACCTCCCTTTGCTTTTTGATCTAATGCGTACTGCTTGACCCAACAAACATCAAATATTTGCTGTTGCTGTGTTTTCAAGCCTCTTCCAACATGTTCCACCACCACATGAAATATAGCATCAACACGACCATATTGGTAAGAGTGTTCTGCCTCTAGCTCAACCGGGGGGAGCAGAATGATGTCTGAACGAGTGCGAGGGTTGATAACATCTTGGTCGCGTCGAATGTCATAGGTCGTATAGTTGAGGTGTAAAACTCGGTGGATGTGGAGTGTGTTGTTGATGATAACCACCTTGCTACGATCTTTGTCAGAGTAATCACCGCCTTCATTCCCAAGAAGACAGTCGAGTAGGTGATCCTTAAGATCACGGTAGAAGTGCTAGACACCCTGATTAAGCAGAATTGACGATAAGAAAGTACTTACTTGGATGGATGGATCTCCCGCATATGACTTGAGAAATTCATCAATACGAATGACCTTTGCAGCTTGTTTAGACCTAGTATAGCGAGAGAAAGGGTCGTTCTGTGACAGGGTATCAAGACCGTCAAGTTTGAAAGCATTGCGAGCCTTGGTTGATTGGTTGATTGCATGCAAACGCCGTGAGCGTTGCTCTTGCTTTGCAATCTGCTTAACATAGTTGTTCTTGTTAGTGTATGCAAACCACTCTTTTCCAGTGCAATGTTCCAATTCACCCTAATGATGTGAGTGTTGGATAAACAGCAAACTTGTAAAGAATTTACCTGCTGAGTAGACACACCATCCAAAGTACCAACGTGGCAAATTTCTGATGGGTAATGTCTGATGTTGTGATACTTGAAGGTGCTGAGGCTAAATTCCTTCAGGTTTGCAGAGTTATCAATTGTTTCACCGGATCCCTCATCATTTCTGGCTTTTTGGCTTTGACAGCGGACTCGCAACATCTGTTCCCTCTGTAACTCCCGAGTTTCATATGCTGAGCAGACATGAGCTTTGAACCATTGCATTTGTACCTTTGTAAAGAAGGTGAAGACAGCAAGCGTATATGTGGTATGTAGCTGCAATTTTGCAAGACCATGCCAGCTGCCCATGGTGAAGAGAAGGTCCATGACTATTTTATTATGTGCAGATGGAAGGAGGTCTTCAAAACATGCAATACAGTGAAGAGAAGGTTGGTCCAAGCGGGGACCGAGGTCTGAATGATCAGGCTGAAGGAAGGGATATAAGGGAGGAAGGGGATAGTGCGATGTTTGGGGCTTTTGGGAGTTCTCTTGTACTCTGGAAATGTCAGTAAACTACTCTAAATCTTACTCTGGTCGTGCCTGAATGAGACCTCCTCAAACGGGTGTGCTCAGTTTCTCGGTGCTCGAAGTTGTGGCTCAAGGGTTGATCAATTATGTAACTAAGTACAAAATTGGTAACTAAGACCAAATAAGTGTCATGGGGTATTCCCAATGATATATAGACCTTCCTCCACATCAGGATACTAGTACTGCAGCTCACTGTCAGAACCATGTTGCTACAAGCCAGTGGGGCGAGCTGAATCCATGATCTGATGGGCGCTAATACTTGCATTCATCAGTTTCAGTCAGTGAATAGGTAAGTAATCAAGAAGAAACAAGGTACCATAGAATATGTAGAATCAATGGATTCAATGTTGGAAGAAATATTGGTATGAATTGGGTGATGATGATAGAATGAAGTCAAAATGGAATCTAGAGTGATATATCAAATTATTGAGTGTTGAGAAGGGGTAAGCATGATGAGTGGCATAGTCATAGTATCTAGCAATGGTCAGTATCAACATGATATAATGAGGAGTATGAACAAAAGGAGAGGAAGAGGGAGAAGTGACCAGCAGGTCACCCCACTCTACTACAACAGCACTATAGGCATTATTAGTAAGATTGTGAGAGGGAGGAGACTAACCTGTAAGATATCCTCAAAGTCTCGAGCAGCTAATCACTTCATAGTAGACACCTTGCCCTGGAAGCGACGGATCTTTCTTCTGAAAGCTAGGATCTTTCGAAACCTATTCTCTGGTGTCAGTTAGACGTCAAGCAACAATTATCTTTACCTCTCATCAAGAGTATGAACACTATCCTTTTGATACACTATCAAGATGCAGATTAGATGGATTAATAAGGACTTCCATACACCAATCTCAATGTCATGAAGAATATCAACAGGGAAGAGTTTATACATGTCAAGGCCAAGTGGACTGAGACATTCAGCAAATGCATTCTTGAGTGAATGAGTAGCTGCGGGACACATAGAGAATTCATACCACAGTTGGAACTAATGAACCATGCTCCAATAAACGCCCAACCACTTTACCATTCACACTATAGCCTTGCTCAAAAATCCACTTTCGCACAGTTCGGATGCGGTCTGCAATGTGATCTGTGTAAACGTGCTGGTTCTTTTCTCGATTCCTCATATCTATGACAGTCCCCATCTTTTCAACATTATCGTGGTGAATCAAGCAGCGAGGGCAGAGATAATGGCAGAGATTCTTTACACAGGCCAGGAGAGCTCTACAAAACTAGTAAGTAGCGCTTAGAAAACTTATTAAACTCACTTTTCAACATAGTCACAAGAATGGGTAAAGTATCGGAGTATAAAATGTCGCAGCACTGCGTCTGCACATTCAAGCTGTATACCAGACCTATATGCTTCTTGGAAATGCCCATTCCCAAGAATGAGCTGATATATAGCATGGATGAGCTCTCGCTTCAAATGAGCTAAAACCCCAGGGGTTGGCACCCTTCCAAATACTTGACAGTATTTCTCAATTACAGTGTTGTCAAGCTAAAATCCTCAGAATTGGTCTGTGGAAGGATCCCATCACTTACCGAAGGTATGTATGCAAGGTGGTGATAAGCAAATGAATCTCTCTTCGCAGTATAATATTTGGAAAGAAGCTGAAGCTCCAATATATAGGCCACAGGCTAGTGGAACCAAAGTTTGTAAGCATGGTTGAATCAGAGAAAGCCTTGATTGGAAGGATGACTGTCTCGACAGTGAGTGCTTGATCTGGCCCCTTCGCAGCCTGAGCAATGAACTGAGCCTCCAGGTCCCAGTAAAGATCTGACAAGTAGGCCTCACAGTGAACACGCATGGCCAGTCGATCATCCGAGGGTTTCCACATCTGACGAAATCCTTTCAGGTGTGCTGAGAGAAAGGACATGTCCTTTACAGCGGATTTGAGCAGCTCGATAGGGTCGCAAAGCCATACCCCATGGATGGTAACTGTTGGTGCATCAGCTTCAGAGTCATTTCGACTCCTCCAGCAAGAAAGCAGGAGGGTAATGCTGTGCTCTGTCCACCCATCAGAGAGTGAGAATGGGAGAGGCATAGTTGTGGATTTTGGTTGGTTGAGAACCTCACAAACCCGTTTACAACTCCAGGTAGCAGGTATTTTCTCCTTCTCGAAGAACTCTGCACGCATAATGCTGTGGACAAGGCAGTCGGTATCACTGTAGGATTTTTCGCAGCTTCCAAGATACCAGTCAGCCATGCGGAAGTTGAATTCATTGTTGAAGGGAGAAAACAGTGACTTGGAGAGAGGGGTAAGATCCTTCCCAAAGGATTCACCCAATCCTTTTGGTGTAGCCGGAGGTAGTTTTGGATGGTTTCGGAAAGCTGGTGCATCAGCGACGTCTTCAGGCTCTAGAAAAATGTCTGGTATACTTGACAGACACTGTTGATAGATACGATACAGACCAAATTCATTTGGTTCAGTGGTGAAATAATCTGGAAGTACAGCCTGAGGCGGCGAGGGTTCACGTACATCGATGGAAGGGGTTGGTTGGAACAGAGGAGGAGGAGTAGGATCCTTCGCATACTGAGATAACTGAAAACCTCAACCAGCTGATGGTACAAAGTCTTCAAGTTCTCTCGGACGAACAACATGTCGCTTAGAATGTTGTGGTTTCCACAGATCGGGGTTTTCCTCAGGAACTGCTGGAACAGGTACAGGAGCTGGAACCTGCAAAAAGCAGTTAAATAACATGTAGCAATGAAGTATACTTATGAGTTGCTCTGGTTCGGTCTCTGGGTTTTCTTCAGGCTCAGGGTCATTCATATCCACATCCTGTAGTTCACTCGTATTGGCTTTTGGTTCACATATAGAAGGGTCGGGTTCAGGCTAAGGAGGGGAAGGCTATAATACTTGAACACATATTCAAGAATGAAAAAGAATGAACCTCACGGATATCAGGATGTACATCAAAGGTCAATTGGGTATCGTTCAGGGTCTAAGGTATATAATCCAAGATATTCAATAAGATGTAGACTTACCATGTGAGATTCGTCATTGAATGCTGTTCCAATCACAGGGGGAAGGATGTCAGCAGAAGTCGATCCCTCAGCAGCTACAGCAGGTTGGGGTGTGTTTGCGGCACGGGGACCTTTCTTGAACTTGGGAACATTGCTGCATTTCACTCGGAGATGATTAGAAAGAGAACTCCGGCCTCCCTTGAGCACTTTACTGCAATATGGACAAGAGAAGGCCATCCGATGGTCAAAGCATGAGACACATATTGTGCAGGACATGTGACTTTTACTCCCGAGCCGAATAAGAATCAAGCGACATGCAGAGAGGAGACATTATTTTGATTCGATCCAGTCTACAAATTACAACAATGATTTGCACAGTCTCATTTGTGAGTTACAGCCCTACATCTCAAGTCAGATGGAGGTTCTGAAATGGATATGCAAAAACTTACCTATTATGAAATGCCAAAACTCTGACCAACCAGGGATTACCTTCCTCGCCTCGAAGAGGCCCAGTATCAAATTATAGAAGTCGTTAAACTTGAAAAAGTTCTCGTCACATCCCCACTTGGCAGTGTCTGAAAGTGCAAATCGAACCTGGGGGAGTCAAGAAAGATCCAAGCAGGAAACTAAACTACCTGAACCGCCGCATATGCAATGCATTGTGGTGTAACTATAGCACCTCGATTGATATTTCCCTCCCCAATAACTGCACAAACAGCCTATCGCTGATGAGAAGACTATTAAAAGAAGATGGACACTTACCCAAACAAGAACATGTCCCTTCAGCAATCCAACCCAAAAATCGCACCCTGGGTATCAGAGATGTTCGTCATACAAGAAGACTGGCAAGTCTGCCAGGTGCGCATGGACAACCCAGTCCTGATGAACTGATTTTATCAGCCGTAGAACCCTAACACGTCAATTAGTTTTGATACAGTTTGCAATATACCATACTTCTCCAGATCAGTATCATATTCTTGGACCCATCTAATCAGTAAAATGAAGTGAGCAACAATCCGGTTGGTGAAACCATGCAGAAGCTTGGGGTAGGGTGCAGGAACATCAGTCCAGAATGGCTGCATGGGCTTGAGCGGCAGCCAATGTAATACTTCCCATTCGCATTTTGCTGTATCATCTTGTCGACCGTGTTCAGCACCAGCACCAATCTACGGGAGCTTAGAATAGTCATTGTAAGCAGGTGCACAAGCAAATTGTTCTCTTTTACTTCACCACCCTCCCTCAGCAACATCTCAAAGGAACAGAAATCAAGAACCAGCTCCTCAAGCCCTTCAATCCCTTTGGTAGCTAGGTGATAGCAAACTTGCCTGTTAAAGCTAAGCACTGGTAATTGAGATGCAATACACGTACGCAGCCTGCTTTTGAGCTATAAGAGTGCTGTGTTCAGGCTGAAAGGACCTGTCACAGAGAGTAGTAGTGAAATTGGTGAATGGATCGAATCTGGAAGGTGAAGAGCACCCAATTGTTATCAAGTCCACGAGAAAAGCATATACAACATTGCTTAAGACTGGCGATGGCCTACAAAATCAGAAATATCGCAAGAAAAAACCTATACCTGTCAGTTCTGCGCTTGCGAGCCAAATTGAACTTCTCATATTCAACTAGAATGTTATATAGTGCAGGTACACATTGTATTTGTGGAGGAAGATAGCAGTAGAGAGGGTTCTGAGACATGGTCGCGGTATGGAGAAGTAGAGACAAACTGTCACGTGCTGTAATCAACAAACACATCTGGCTATTTTCACTTCCTAACTCACTGTGTCATTGTTGTCATCACTGTCATCACGAACGACTAAGACACGCATACTCTGAGAGTAAAGGTAAGTGCAGAATCAAGGCATGTGCTATAATCAGAACGCATCTCAGCCAAATTTCAAATTCCACCTCTTTCCCTCTTACCACCACCATGCCTTCGTCATTGTCGTCGCCGCCACCATCGCCCACGCCCCCGACTAACAAGCGAACAGCGATCCAGCAAGTTCTTGAGAGCTGGAAGAAGCGACGCAAGAAGATTGTGTAAGTTTTCAGGTTTGCATCATAACTCTTGACACTGGTATCAGGACAGAAGATTCTGATCCATTCGATGCGCTCGGTAATGCAGCTCGTGCCATTCCACGCGTCCATCACGGAAATGTCGCATTCGTTGGAACCCCACTTAAGGGCCGGTGAGTTGTTCTGAACCCAGTGAGTTGAAGCAAAATATTATAGCTCTGTTCCAAAAATACCAAACCCTTGTAACACAGTTGTAATCAGCTCTAAGGGCCATAAGAATTAGGGTACGTTGTAAGGCAATGCAGAATATTACCAACATTACAACGAATTACCAACATTACAATGGTCCAGAGGGCATAACATTGATTACAGCACCTTACTGGCATTACAACACCTTCTTGACGTCATAACCACTCTCAAGACTATACCAAATGACGATCTTGACATTTGAGATGAGCAATTACATGACCGAAGCACTACAGTAAAAGATGAATATCATCTTGTAAACTAGTAAAAGTCCAGCATCCGAATACTAAGTCCAGACTTCAACCAATCCTAAGCTGCCACCTTCGTCTTCTTCTTCAAGGCTTTCTTTACCACCTCCCCTGTCCTCCCTGACACAACCTTGAGTAAAGGGGAGTGAGTAGCAGTTGGCGAAGTCGAACCAGCATGGGCAACGTGTTCAGAAGCAACAGAACGATCAGAAACTGGAGAAGGAGAGCGTCTGGGTGAAACAGCAGTCAACGATGAGGCAAGAGGCAAGAGGCTTTGGGGAAGTAAACAGCAATGCCAGATCCGGTTTAGGTGATGGCGAAGCATAGATATCGTCATCATCCAATTGGAGTTTGGCAGAAGACTTGGTCGCTACTTGACCCAGCGACCCTGAGGAAGGTTTGGATTGCGACAACTTGGGCTTTGGCTTGGTCTCTGACTTTGATTTCGACTTCACAACAGACTTGCGTGAAAATGCTTCACGTAAAGCAGTAAAGGAGCAGGCAGAAGGTTCATTGTCTTCATCATCGGTTGTACTGGCGCCATCGTCTTCAGTCAACCCAAAGATACGCCTAGCACGTAAGGAGTAGAAAGCTGCAATTTGAATGATACATACTTCTTCCACCAAGTAAACAGCTCCTCACGCTGATCGTCTGATAGTACCCTGAGAAGATCAAGCAATGAATGGAAAAACTCTTCGAGATTGAACTTCTTGTCTTGAATCGTCCAATGCTCCTTAGTCGACACAGCAAACCGTATCTGTTACAAAGGAGAATCAACGAACGATGCTGCTAAGTCAAGTCTTACCTGGACTGCGACATATGCTAGAAAATGTTCGATGGCCTCGTTACTCTCACTCATCTTGTGGAGTTTAGCATTGCCTGGCTTTGTCGCAACTTGTTTGGTCCCGAATGCCGAACTTGGATTCATCAAAATGCAGTGTGCAGCCTAACAATTGTGAGTAGAGTCTCAGCTCTGAAACAACATACTCAGACGAGTGTATGACCCATCAGAAAACCCGCCGTAATGTCATTTGGATCAAAGTGCCCCTGGCTGTATAAAAAGAACAGCACTTCAGTCAATCTGAGCTTGATTTTCTCGCTTTGAAGATCATTGATTAATCTAGAACTCATTAGCCCGATTTTGATTTTGTATGACGTACTCATTGTATTCCTTCAGATCACCATACAGTTTCTGAGCATGTGTCCAGGGTGTGAACATGACAGCCACAAACTCGTGCTGAACGCCACGATCGGACTTGGAACCGTTCCGTTGAAATGGGGGGCTTATTGAATCCTTTGGATCTGCAGTGATATAGTTGGCTATACAGAGCTTGAGCATGTTGGTATCAGCAACTCAAGCCTTCGATTGATATGTCGAAAGCTATAACTATGTGAGTAAATGAAAACAAAGAAACAACCTTACTGTTTTAACAAGAGCACGATAGTGGTCAACATCGCCCTTCCTAGCCAAAGATTCGAGATATTTCTTGAGGGGAGGATGGTGCGAGATCATCACCTTGTAGTACGTCATGTAACGGTCTTGTATTACTTGAGGTCTGTGAATAGAAAGTCAGTCAGTACTTCAGAGAATGCGAAAGCAGAGGCAAAGTGAAGGGGGTGAAAGTGAAGGGGAAGCGAAGAGGGAACGAAGAGGCGAAGGGGAGGCGAAGAGAACTGGTGGTGATGTAACCGTGCATGTCATCAACAGACATCCAGCCTGCAGGCCTATGCAGACATGAGGACATTGCAAAATAAATGACGAACACATCCACAAGGGTTGGCGAGAGGGTCAGCTGAAGTGGTAAGGCTGACGACAGAGAGAGGAGGGAGAACAGTGTTGTAAGAGCTTCGTGATGAGGTGGGTGAGGATTGAGGGCTTTGGTTGACGATGGGATGTATTCAATTGCATAGGCTTGGTGGGGATGGGAATGATGAGGTAAAGGTGGGACGATGGGGATTTTGCACTTGAGATTGGCGAAGGGGCAGAGGTCCAAAATCGAATCAAAAGTCAGTGACGGAGAGAACTAATGGCTGTAGGGACTGGATAACAATACTTTGAGCATATTCTACTAGGATTAGAGTCAGATGCACCGTACAGTAGGATAACAACAACTTACTATTCTCGTCCCCGATACCCCCTTGGGCACTTCTCCTCGTTTGGGAGTATGGGACTCAGAGGAGAATATATCAAAGGCGAGAACCTCTTCACTGTGTTCGTCTTTGTGGGTACAGATGACGACACAGGTATTATGGGAGCGGGAGCAGATTTCTTCATCTCCCCGAAACTAGACCTGAACCTGAATGAGGGTTTCCTATCCGAGCGTTTTGGGTGCAGGCTTTGGAGCCGGCATCTTGAATTTCGTGATCGCTTCTGTCAGTGGGGGCTTCGTTGTAGGAGGAACGACTGAGACTGAGGATGAGCAGCGACAGGTTCTCGTGACGTGGTATGAGCCGGGTGATACCACTAAGTGCCGGGTCCCTTAGCAAGAGTTCAGGACTACAAGGAGAAGAAGGGGAAGGACATATCATAATCCTAGCCCCGTTCTCAAGTGTCAGACATGGGGGTAAGCTGGTAGTGTGACTGTGTGACATAACTCGATATGAGAACCAGATGCGGACGGTTTGTTTTCATAGCGTTTGTAGTAACTTTAGGTGGTTCTCTGGATGGAATATCAGATGAGGAAGGAGAATAAAAAGACAGACATTTTGCTCCCTGTACCGGGTCTCAAAGTTGTTCAAATACCACCAAACCTGTCAATCGAAGCAGTTGGTTTATGGGCGGTCCCAGCACTGGCATAAGTATTCGAAAATGAATCCGCCTGAGTATATCCCTTCTCCCACTGAATGGAAGCAAACACGGGGGAGGAGGGGGGCTTGTGGCGATTGGTTCAACAGACATGGGGTTCAATGATGACAGCGGCGGTGAGAGGGGAAGTAGGAACCATTTGAAGGGCAGAGAAAACCTGCAGAAGGGTTAGTTGTACCAGGTGCAGAAAAAGAAGAGACAAACCGCAGACGTATCACAGTTCCCCCCCAAAAAGGAGTAGGGTGGAGAG
Source organism: Megacollybia marginata (assembly GCA_003313965.1). NCBI lineage: Eukaryota > Fungi > Basidiomycota > Agaricomycetes > Agaricales > Porotheleaceae > Megacollybia > Megacollybia marginata. Next base: position 6,617 of record QLOY01000348.1, on the reverse strand, counting down.
AATACAGAGCAAACACTTACAGCTCGTCTTCTTCTCCATCTGATGCAGCCAACCCTTCATCCACCAAGCCTTTAACTCCATTTCGACCAAGCGCATAGTTGAAAACGGCTTCGATAGAGACAAAAGGATCAACCCACCGGGTGACCCATTGTCCTAAAGCAAGGTAGAGAGTGAGAACCGTTTTCCTAGATAGCAAATGAGGGTAGAGTCAATGGAAAACAGAAACTTAACTGATTTTTATGGGCTTGCTTGTCGAGCAAGTCATTGAGCTTGCGATGGACCTTGTGCAGCTTCTTTCGTTCACGATGCGTATTTTCGTCACTATCTTGGTCTTCATCAGAGCTTCCTGCATTGCTGGAGCTGTCATCTTCATTTGCATTGTCGTCCTTTTGACCAATGTGTTCTTCGTCAATGTCTCCATTGACGTCGTTGTGATCGGAGCTCGAGACACGTGTCTTCTTGCGTTGGTGTTCAGGTATGTTTTCGTCCTCATCCTCACTAGAATTCACGACCAATTTGCGTTTTCTTGTGGTAGAGGACGACTTCTTGGCAGCGGACTGCTTCTTTGCTTTTTCTTTGAGTTTGGATGGGGGCTTGGAAGGCTTTCGAGAGCTGTTGTGACGATTAGAGCTGGATAGGGCACCAGCAAACGGCATGCTGATAATGGTAAGAAGTAAAGACGCGTTGATGCACGTGACACGCGATACGGGCAGCATCTCCAGTCACCGAAACTCTTCCTTACAATGCTACACCGTTGCTCAGCCTGTAAGAAGACATTCAAGACCTCTGCCATACTACATATGCATCATGCAAAATGCCTCAAACTCTGCTCTGCAACCGAGACTCTTTTTCAGGCCTTTACCCAAAAGCAGCGCACCAAGAAACGGAAAGCAAGACTACAAGCTGACGCTCCACCAGATGGGACCCTAGATACTGTGGTACATCTTTATTTGAATAGCTGACTGCAAAAGGTATAATCTTAGCAGGAAACTATGATGGCGGCAAGCACAGAGCCTGAAGCCAACATTGACTTGGAAATTGTACGTTTTTTTTTACTAGATGACTACAAAAAGGTATGATACTTCTAGGAACCCATTTCTACCCTGTCTGAGGAGATGCACAATCGCTGCTCCAGTGACTTCCAGGCTAACCGTGATCCTACTCCTGAGCCTCAAGTCGAGGAACAACAAGTAATTCCAGAACCCGAGCCTGAAGGTCCGAGGCCCAAGTGAACACAACGGCTTCCAATGCGATTTGAACAGTTCACTGTATCATCGCAGGCCGCACTTGTCAAACAACAACGAGTTCACTTCAAAGAACCCACTCCTCTGCTGGGGCATTCTCCCACTGCTTCTGCTGCTCAAGACCCCTCTCCACATCCTTCTAATGACGACGACACACCAGGAGAAGCCTTAGAGAAAGTATACTGGATTACCGAGCCCAATGAGCTTGGTCTATTCAGTGTGTATGAGGATCGGCTCCCTTCACAAAATCCTGACGAGGAAATATCTGTTGAAACAATAGCAGATTCACCTACCTTTCCCACCAACCTTCCTGAACGCTCACCTCTCTCAGTCTTTGGGGCTGATGTCGTGAAGATGGTACCTTCGTCAGTGTCCAATGACTCGTACTTGGATGAGTCTGGTTCTGAAGACTCTGAATCTCAATCCAATGACGAAGCACTGTCTATCGCTCCCTTCCTCAATAAATCGGTCTTTCTTCTCATGAACTGGTTTTATAAAGGGACTCGACTAACATTGAATCACCTCAATCGCCTCACGAAAGACGTCATTCTACACCCCGACTTCCACAAGTCTCAGCTTAAAGGCTTCAATGCGAAACAAGAGAACCAACATATGACTGAGTATCTCAAACCGACATCAGAGCCCTCCAGTACCAATAGCACATCGGGACGTCCACCAGGAGATGGCTGGTGCTGCGAAAGTGTTACCATTCCGGTTCCATGCTCGAAGCATAAATTTACCTCTGAAGATGCAGCTCCTAAGTTTACGGTTAAGAATGTATGGGTTCGGGACTTGATAGAAGTCATCAAGGCCGAGTATGAAAGCCAGTCGTCCTCACAACATCACCTTTGCGCTCACAAAGACTTTGTCCAGTTCTCAGAAAACGACACTCAATGAGTTTATGGCGAAGCCTTTACATCAGATCGAATGCTCCGGATGCAGCAAGAGGTGGAAAAGTTACGTCCACCTGGCTGCACTCTAGAGATTGTCGTTGTCTGCATTCTGCTATATTCCAACTCAACTCACCTCGCAAATTTTGGTACTGCCTCTCTTTGGCCGATTTATCTCTTTTTCGGCAACTTGTCTAAATATATTCGGGCACGCTCATCCGCCTTTGCTGCTCACCACATTGTCTATATTCCTGGAGTAGGTCTCGTATCTACATCTTAATAATTACTGAGATGTCCTTTAGCTGCCTGATTTGATCAAAGACTTTTATCGCAAAACCTACAATCGTGTTCCAACTGATGACATGCTCCGACACCTGAAGCGCGAAGTAATGCAAGCAATACTGCTTCTCGTCCTCAATCCGAGGTTGATGCATGCATATCTTCATGGGTTTGAGATTCATTCTTCTGATGACATTATTCGCCTTTTTTTCCCTCGGTTTTTTGGACACTCAATGGACTTTGTTGAGAAGTATGTTTTTATCTCTTCTCCGTTGAGTCTGACAGAAATCAGGATACTCGTTGCCTGTCTCAAATACATCTCAAAGTTCCCTTGTCCACGCTGTCTCATTTCGAAGGAACATTTTCCCCGATTAGGCACTGCAGTTGATATGCACCAGAGGATCTCAAAGGCTTGTATTGACAGTGAGCGTAAACAAGGGTGGATCACCATTGCTCGTAAACATATTTTTGAGCTTGGAGCATCAGTCAGTGGTACCGCAACAAAGATATTAGATTCAGAGTCCCTAACACCGACAATGGTATGTTTTTTTTTCTCAATCGAGTCTTTTGAACACATATTTCCAGAACGCATTCTCTCGAGCCCTACTTGAACATGGTGTAAACTTCTATGATCTATTTGTTCCAGATTTGTTGCATGAGTTTGAGCTGGGAGTCTGGAAACAAATATTCATGCACTTGATTCGCATTCTTTATGCCCATGACAAGCAAGCTGTGGCTGAGCTTGACTCTCTGTGAATGGTTCAAGCTCTGTCAGTTACATGGCACTCATATACTTATTGCTTAGATATCGCCAGGTTCCAATGTTTGGTCATGGTACCATCTGAAGGTTTCATGATAATGTCTCTCAAATGAAAAAACTCGCTGCCTGAGATTTTGAAGACATTCTTCAGGTTCATTTCCACTCTAGATATTCACTTACTCAACGGGACATAGTGCGCAATGCCATGTTTTGAAGGTCTTCTACCTGAACCTCATAATACAATTATTCAAGACCTTCTCTTCACTTGCTTGAACTGGCATGCACACAGAAAACTTCGGCTTCATACCAATTGTACTGTCGGGACCTTCTGTTTAAATGTCAAAGAGCTCGGAAAGGAGCTGTGATGATTCACTAAGGTTACCTGTACTGCCTTTAAGACCAAAGATACGCCTCAAGAATTAGCAAAGCAACAGCGAACAGCATTGAAGAGAGCCAAAGCAACAGGTCAACCTCCTTCTCAAGTCAAACAAAATCAACGAATCTTCAATATGTCAACCCCAAAGTTGCATATTCCCTCGATGATTATCCTCTACTTATCCCTGAAATCGGATCAAGTGATGGCTATTCAACTCGAGATGTATGGTCTCATTTTTATTATGTGAATTGATGCTCAATCTATTAGGGCGAGGAAGAACATATTCGAGTGAAAGGATTTTACGCAAGGACCAATAAGAGGGAACCGACTGCCCAAATTGCTAGTCACGAGCGACAACAGCGTCTGTTGCACAATATGGAAGTCAATGTCTCCTCAGGTGACTCAATATCGACATCCAAGGTAATAGACGATGAAAAGCTTGGGGAAAGCGATCTGAATGCACAATATCACATTGCAAAAAGTCAAAAGTTCCATGAAGATGTCTACTGCTTCGCTGATGATGAGTCAAATGATCCTGCTACTTTAGTAAGTCTTTCATTCTCTTTTGTTCCTTTACTTCACCGAGATAGGACTTTGTCAGGCTTCTGAAGGAGCATGTCCTTCATCGAGTCATTGGAATAGACTCTGATGTTGAGTTTACCAAAGCAGACTATCAAGCAACAGTTTTCATTGGTGATCGGCTCTATAAACACCAGGTGGTTCGAATCAACTATACGACATATGATGTACGCCAAAATCAAGACTCTGTGAATCCTCGAACCCATCCCGATATCATGCTACTTGCAGTCAACCCTCAAAATGAAGCTCATCCTTATTGGTACACCCGTGTTATTGGTGTTTTCCATGTAAATGCACGATATGATGGTGCTACCTTCAAAAGGCACTCAGGTAGACAAGTTGGGTTCGGTGGTATGAATTTGACACAACTTACAAGTCTGGATGGAAGCACAAACACCTACCTTGTCTTCGATTCTCAACTGGTCCTGATGCCTTTGGGTTTGTAGACCCACAGACTGTGCTTCGTGGTGGTCATCTCCTTCCTGTATTTGCCTTTGGTCGTACAGATGAGTACTTGATTCCAGATTCCATGGCTCGCCAGTTTAAAGTCCTAGCTGGTGAAAGGGATGAGTTTGAGATTGAACGAGAGGACTGGAAGTACTACTATGCGGGAATGTGAGTTTTTTGTTCTCAATGTTCTCATTCACTCTAATATCTGAATCTTCTTTAGTTTTGTTGACTGAGATATGTTTATGCGATATCATGGGGGTGGTATTGGCCATTTGGCTACAAGGGATTACACAAGGCAATTTGAGTTGGATGCTGGTCGAGATCAGCTTGTTTTGCCAAAGTATGATGAGAATGGGGAGCTGGAGGATCCTGCACAAGATCAAGCTGACAGCTACAACAGTGATAGTGACTTTGAAGTTGATGCAGAGGCAGTTGCAAAGGAAGAAGAATTTGAGGAGGAGATGGACTCGGACTCTGAGTCAGAGGAAGTTGATTATGACTTGTATATTTTTGATAACTATTAGGATTATTAGTATACTACACCTCACTGAATAATCATCGAGCGCCGGTTCCAAACCGGCATAGCCCGCTACCTGTCATATGAAGCTGTGCATCTCTGATTAGTCTCCTGTACTCAGCCTCTAGATAGCTCCGGTATGACAGTCGATACCTAAGGAAGACATTGGGGGGGACAGGAATTGGAAACGAAAAAAAAAACGTCAGATAACATTATTTAAAGGAGATAGGACCCGAGTTACAATACATTGGAGTAAAACGGAGCGGCATTGGAGTAGCTGTTAGCGCCAAGAGATCGGCAAGGGCAAACACATGCGGTCTTTGTTTGTAGACAAATAAAACAGCACAGCAAATTCTCCAAAATCCTGATGGTGCGTGAAACCTTAAAAAAGATGCACGATAGAACCCTCTACCTAAAGGTAGCGGGAATAGGCCAACTTGTGACCAGCAAATGGTGAATGATAGTAATGTATCACAACTGGTTGTACTGGTTTATGATGATTGAGCCAAACATTCAACACAATTCAACTTCTTACAAGACTCGAAAAAATTACCAACTGATTACAGCCAATTACAACCCCCTACTATATTCGGCTTGATATCATAATGCCTTGCAGTGACCTTACAAGGTAGTAGAATTATTACAGCTAATTATACAGCCCAGTGAGAATTCATCGGGGAGGAGCCAACCTGAGCCGACTGAAACCAACTCGCTCAAATTTGGTGGCTCCGGTTGGCTCTTCCCGATAATGTGAACCCTGGGCCAACAAATTCCACGTATAGCCAACCAAACCAATCATAGCCAACCAAAGGTAGTATAACCGTTATATTCATTTAATTTCAGCTACAGCCAACCAGAGCCAACCAAAAGTAGGTACAATCATCCCTGCCACTAGCTGAAGTCCGTCTTTAGACTCTGCCACCTCCGCTAGCCAAGTCATCACTGTCCCCACCTTCGCCCCATTGTTGCGAGCATTATCGAGCTTTGTCTGTAGCACCCATAATCAGACAAAAATAACAAGGACTTGGAAACTTACCGCTGCATCTGTTCATCAAAGTTTCTGCATTTGCATGAGCTCGATACACAAAAGGGCTTGATGACTTACCAGATGACTTGCAATGTCTACGGGACAGGCAACAGTGAGGAAAACATAACATTTGGCTGGCTAATTTCCTAAACCCGTTGGAAAGGAAGTATGGAGTGAAGGCGTGTGGGCAGGTAGAGCGGTGCTGGTGAACTTGGTTAACAATCTCCTGAGAAGGTAAGTATCTGTATACAGAGTTAAGAGCACGTACTTGATGTATTAAAACAGATTTTCACTAGTCAGTAACGGGCTAGCACAAATGCTATACACGTCAGTGAACCAGCCACCTGATGCTGTAGGATCTATGCATAGATTACTGACAACTCATCATAGCTCTTTTGCATAGATTTGCGATAACTTTGGCAGGGCTATCGCACCAGCCAAAATGCCGACCTGGCAGGCCTCCGGCATCAAGGCAAAAACACGGCAGGCATGGCA
>QLOY01000347.1:0-22373 GCA_003313965.1 Megacollybia marginata | reverse complement strand
ATCACCCTGAATGGAAACCAAGCTTCATTGTTTATGATGCTGCCTGTGATCTACTGCATCACATCGTTACTCAGAACGCATCAGATGCTTGGTTGAATACCACTAAATTTATTGTGGATGCGGCACTACATTGGACATCAACCCCGAGATGCATTGTGCTGCTTATGGTGTAATCCCTCTCCACTGAATGATTCTCAGCCAGATCTGGTTGTGACTGTTGAAGATGAGAATGGAGTCAGGCAATCTACTTGAGCATTCAACACAGAAACTGCGGAACAATTGAATGCATGGCTGGACGGCTTCAAATCACAGTTAAGTCAAATGTCTGATATATCGTTTGACTTCTACATGCATGCAGTAATACACCCCACCTGGTAAAGTCAGTGAACTCCATTGTCCTTCATCGTACTTCACTACTTCCTTACGTCAATATTCACAGGACTGTGATGAAGTTCATTGAACTTTGTCGACTCCCGCTGAATTCATAGCCAGCAAGCACACATTCATTGTACTTCACTGTAGTCCAGCAAACATCAGCAGACTTCGGTGCTTGTTAGCTGAAGCATCGAGGGTGGTGAGGTCCACAGAGTTGAGCAGTAATATACTCTGCCTATGAAAGCCGGCAAAGTCCAGCAGACTTTGTTGGACTTTCCAACAAAAGTCACTGTACTTCACTGAAGTACATTGAGGGATGCTGAAGTCCTCTGGACCTCAGCGGTTAGGTTAGGTTAGGTTAGGTTAGGTTAGGGTGGTTAGCAGGTTAGGATTACAGTATATTATATTTGAGGCCGCGAATGCAGCCGACTACAGTTGAAGTTTAGTTTGAGTTGGTTGAACTACAGTGGAGTTCACTGCACTTTGATGGACTCCAGTGAACTCCAATCTGAGTCTCTACACTAAAAACTGATAGAAGAGTCCCCAAGCTCCACTGGAGTACACTGGAGTACACTGGACTCCATTGTATGTCTATCCATAAAAATAAATGCTTTCTATGGTCCCTACATAGTCCAATGACATGCAATGTACTATTGTGACCCTCAGTGAAGTGTGACGTCCACTGGTGTACAGCGATGTACACCAGAGTATGCCAACGACCTTTCACAGGCAGGGTATATGACTCCATGCATGTGGTAATGCTGTTGTACAAGGAAATGATTGAAGGGAGGATTAAGGAGAAGGAACACGAGCTATCAAACAACTTCTGGGAACAGTAGAGCTCTGTAGTGTTAACACTTGAACCTATGAACGCTTATTTCGAGTTGTTTTTTATTAGTTTGAACAGAAAACTGAGTCGGAGTCAGTTCTTGATGGCGACTCACATTAATAGATGTTGGAATATTTGAGTCACTTCAATGATGTGTATTGAGACTACACTCTGCTGGGATGATGTTCAAGGGTATCAACACTTTGTAATGTAGTAACTCACTGCCTCCCAAGAATAGTTCTGCAACCTCATTAGAGCCATGTGCAAGAGAAATGACTAGTCTTGGGGATGGAATGGGCTTTTTATACACCTTTCAGTGGGAGTCAATGAAGTTCAGTGAACTACGTCACAGTCCTGTGAATATCAACATAAGCCATTGAATAGTTTGAACACAGTAGATATGTTGTGCTCTGAAGGTGTGAACAACATCCACTCCTGCCATATCTGCAAGGGGAGGTAACCAGATCTGGAACTTGACAGGTCTTGTTTGGTTAGTCCCTCTCTCTGCATCATGGGCTTGTTGTTGCACAACTCATTAAATGCTAGGATAGGAAAGGTGAGTGAATCGTGAATGGTACTTTTCATACCAGGCTCGATGTTGCTGATTGTTGCAGGTTGTTGCACCAACATGAAAGACTGGCTGGCCACAGGGAATAATGCCACAAATATCAGCCATATGCCGATGTGTATAGCAGAATCAACTGTTTCAATAATTAGTGAGGGGACCCTGACAGTCATTCATTGTACAAATCTAAAGCCAGTTAAGTAACCTCAAGCTCAGATCACCTTGGAGGACTACACACTTTATGCTCTAACACCTTGCCATCCATAACAGCCATCATAACCATGAGGAGCACCATCTGCAGGAGGTTCAGCCTGGGGGGGTAGCTGTAAAAATTAAGGTGGAAGGACATCATCATTTTGCGGGACATTGTCATCTTGTGGCTAGGTAAAAAATTTGAGCATGCAATGAGCATATTGTCACTTACAACAAGATCATCCAATACTTCAAATTTGTTCACTGATTGAAGCAGGATTGTTATCAAGGATCAGCCCCTCTGCTCTAAGGTCTTCATGGTATTGCTTGGCATGTGTACAGTCCATACAACCATGCGATGTTGACAAGGCAATTCTCCCCCCATTCTTGCCGATTGCATCACGAATGTACTCACAGAGTAAGTCTGTAGTTGTATTTGGAGGACAAGTGAATGTCTCTGACTTGTTATGTGCAGTAAGTAAATGCCTGCCCATATACTCAATGAAAAGTCATTTGGATTGTTGATAGGTGAGGAAATGACAATCATGGGTAGTTTCATCCAGTCTGCAAAATCAGACCAGCCTGAATGAAACCAAGCAGTAGCCTTTTCCTGTGCAATGCCCAATTTTCAATGTGCTCAGATTCCGCTTTTTGAGATGCGGATAAATTCGGCACCACACTCTAAGCACTGTTAGAGTGCATCATTGCAATCTTTGAGGATAATTTTATCTGGGTAATAGTTTGCCTTGCAACGAACACAGTGTGCAATGAACAGATGGCCTGATACCTTGGTAAAAGATGATGTATGAAGAGATATGGTTTGGCTCTCTTCTTGATGTCATAGGCTGACATCAGGGCCACAGAATAAGCAGTGCAAATGATGGGTGTATAGAATAATAGGGGTTTCCAGGAAAATGTCATCCAATACCAGTTTCCATCCATACCAAGCATTGCCAATATTGTTGATATGCCGGTTATGCAGCTAGACCTACACAATGACAAGAGCCACTATCTAGGCTATCCTAGAGGTCTGAGGAAGGATTACAGGTTCGCTTAGAGTATCTATGGTATGGAAACTCAACAGTTGAATGCCCTCGGAGCTTTGAAACTCATTACTAGCTGTCGATCTTGGACTTAGCTAGCTACTGAGGATGGATTACTTGGAAAGGAACTCTATTAGGTGACAAGTATTGTCAAGGAACCTAACTAACTGGTTTACCTGATCAGTTGATGTCTATCTGTACAAGAAGTATTGAACATTAGCTATGGAGTTTAACTACAAAGTCATGTGATGGCTCCTCAGAGGGAAAAGGAAGAAAGAGATTGAAGAGAGAGAGCTATAGACCTGGAAATGCACGTGACTATGCATTGCATTTGTCATCAGACCCTACTGCATGGTTTGTCTTGCTAATACAAGATACCAGGACAGAATGCATCAGATATAGGGGCCTTGGAGGACTTCTGACCATCCATCGCAGTGTATGGATGATTGATAGACTGTTCTAGGCTTGCCCAAAACCAGTGAAATGTGTTTCAACACATGTGTAGCATATGGACTGCATTGGCTGCCTCTTCAGGAACAGCAATTCCAAGGTGGTTTGAAATTCAAATATACACAATTGGTGGCACAGCATATGGATACCAACTCGTGGCATTGCCTTTCTGTGTCATTTCTCATCAGTTTTGACTCATTGGACCAAGTACATGCATGGCCATTGTAGATTTGTTTTGATTATCTATCATTTTTGTACAGTATATAAGACCTGAGAACCTAGTAGATCGGTAGAGAGTTATAGCCCTTTGCCTACCCTCAGGTATCTGGCTTGGCACAATACCATTTGTTTGTTTGATTGATCTCAAGTACAAGATTGATTGCTAAATTTTGGTCCTGAGACTCAGTCTTGAGAGTTTTGGTCTTGTGAACTCAGGAATATGGAGCTTGTCTGGAATTGAACCCCAGTGAGAACCGCCTCTGGCCGCATTTGGTCACATCGGGTAGGATGTGACTGTGTGTGGAAATATCAGATAAATCCCATATAGCTCTGATCACGTCCTCACTAGGCCTCACTGAAGGTTCTATTTATCTGGCCTTTTTGATTTTTTGACAGACATTTTTCGGTACTCCTACTACAGCTGTACTACAGTACTACTTTTCCATTGCATCAATTTTCAAAATATACTGCGCGTCGAAATTCGTGCACATGTCAGTGAGTCACACACAGTTCTTAACCGTCCCTATTGCCATCCTGCGGACTCCTGCTTCTCTTGTACATACTTCTGTTCAAATCATCTTGTTGGACATTTTTGCTACCAGAATTAACATTGTCCCATGCCTGACGAACCGGGAGCAAGGCTGCTCTGTCCGTGTGCTGTGTGTAAGGGTGTTGTTCTAAAATCCCAGTCTACAATTCGGAAACATAAAAAGAGGTATCCTATACAGTCTACAGAGTCTGTATCACAATCAGAGAGAGAGCCACCTTTGAAACAACCCCGACTGGAAACCTCTATGGTAAGAGTTAACTATCTTATTATAATATGGATGTATGAACTCTATACAGCCTCCTTCACCCCGACATCCACCTCGCGAACCCTCTCCATTTCGCGAACCCACTCTGCCACCTCGCGAACCCTCTCCACCACCTCGCGAACCCTCTCCACCACCTCGCGAACCCTCTCCATTTCGCGAACCCACTCTGCCACCTCGTGAACCCTCTCTGCCACCTCGCAAACCCTCTCTGCCACCTCGCAAACCCTCTCCATTTCGCGAACCCTCTCTGCCACCTCACGAACCCTCTCCATTTTGCGATTTTTCTCCACCATCTCGTGCACCCTCTCCGCCACTTTCTGACTTGGATACAGACACACCAGATCCTGATAGCATTGATGAGCAGCTTGCCCAAGATGCAGCTGAGCTCCATCGCAGAGAGCTAGACAAAATGATTAACCATGGTCAAGCTGGACAGGAAGAAGAATCTAATATTGATTCTATCCGTATAGCTAAGCACTTAATCAATGAGATTCGCTCTGCAACACTGGACAATGGCGGACTCGATAAAGACACTCTTCATCGTCTGCGAAATCCACCAACAGACCCAGTCGATATCTCTGATCCTGACATTCGGCTCTCGCTTGATATCTATCTTTCACATTCCGACATTTCGCAGGAACACTACACAACAACTCGAGAGAGCATTCTCCGACGATTTCCTGACTGCGAGATGCTCACTTATGCTAAAGTGAAAACACTTGCATCTGAAATCAGTGGTATTAACCCCGTCTTCGACGATATGTGTGTTAATGGTTGCCACCCATACGTCAGTCTTTTCTCTGACCGCGAAACATGCTACAAGTGTGGCGCACCACGATTTGACCCTGTCCAGCTACAGCTAACTGGCAAAAGAGTACCACTTCAGCGTGCTTGTACCATACCTCTCGGCCCACAGCTCCAAGCTATATACCACTCAGAGGAAGGTGCGCTGGCAATGCAGTATCATGATCAAAAGACGCGTCAAGTTCTTGAGATGCTGGAGAATCTCAATCCAGAACTTGAGGGCAAGGATGCTGTATATGATGATATCTTCTGTGGTTCGGAGTATCTAAAGCTAGCAGAGCAAATCAATATCACTAAACAAAACATTCTTGTTGGCTGTTCACTTGATGGCTGCCAGCTCTATCAAGATAAAAAGTCGGACACTTGGATCGTAATCTGGATCATCTACAATTTTAAGCCAGATACTCGATACAAGAACAAGCGGATCTTGATGGCTACAATCATACCTGGTCCAAATAAGCCATGGAATGTAGACGCTTTCCTTTTCCATGGTCTTCACCATCTTTCGGTGTTACAGAAAGAGAATGATGGGAGGGGAATTCAACTTTGGGATGGACTCACAAGGGAGGTGCACTATTCCCGAGTGCTATTTGCCTTTGGTCTAGCAGATGCACCTGGTCTATCTGAAATTGATGGACGTGTTGGTCACCATGGAGCCCATGGGTGTCATATTGGCTGTCCAACCAAGAATCGATGTAAGGCCAACAGTGGACACTATTACACTGCACATATGAAACCTTTTCATTGTGATATACCTGATTCAAACCATGACTCAATCGACATTCGTACACTTATCCCATTGTCACCAGAGCTCTATCGAGCAAATTTGCAGCGAGTTGTTGACTCTTCGGATCAGGCAGCATATGAACTTAATCGAAAAGAGACAGGAATCAGCAAACCGTCCATTTTGGATGGTCTTGTACAAGATTTCTGCTTTCCTCTCCCATCTTGTTTCACACTTGATCTCATGCACCTTATTCTCAATTTAGGTGATCTCTTCATTCCACTCTGGCGTGGCCAGCTCAAAGTAGATCCAAGTGACAACAAAACATTGTGGGAATGGGTTACCTTCATAGGGCAGCCTTGGGAAGGTCATGGCCTGTTGGTTGAGGAAGCTATGCCACGCTTTCCATCATGCTTTCACCAACCACCACGAAACCCTGCACACAAAAATTAACAGTGGTTATAAAACAACTGAATTCTATCTGTATCTCTTTGGTCTTGGCCCAGGACTTTTCCGTGTTCTACTTCCCAAAAAATACTGGCAAAATTACTGCAAACTTGTGTGCCCCTTTCATATACTCTGTCAGCGAAAGATCACTGGAGGCCAAGTGGTAGAGGCGCATTTTTTCATAGTACAATTTGTGGAGGAATTCAAGACATATTACTATCAAGGACGTCTTGATCATTTGCATTTCTGTCAACCCTGTCTCCACACTCTTCTCCATGGTCCAGCTGAAGTCACACGGGTTGGACCAGGTGCATATACTACGCAATTCACTATGGAGCGAACCATTGGGGATCTCGGAAAACAAATCCGCCAGCCTTCAAATCCTTATGCCAACCTTTCACATACAGCAGCCCGTCGAGCTCAGAACAATGCTTTACTAGTGATGTATCCTGAGCTTGATACCAAAGCAACAAATACGAGTATCCCTAAAGGTGCTTACCAGCTGGCCAATGGGTATGCACTTCTGCGTGCACGTTCACGAGGACCACTCCGCCTTGAAGGACGAGCATCAGATCTTTTATTTGCTACCTTTCATCTCTCACAAGTTATGCATTGGGCACGACTTCGCTTACCCAATGGGCAGATCACTCGGTCATTCTGGAAAGAATCAACTCGAAACAGTAGACAGACTCGTGTTTCCAGAATGATTAAGGTATGTTTTATACTTAGTTTACCAGAGACTGAATTTTTATTGTAGCTTCGACTTGATAACCAGATCACATATGCTGAAGTACAATTTTTTTTTCTACATCAGGAACCACAAGACACTGTCCATGGCTACGCACTTGTGTCTGTTTTTTCAGAGCCCAATCAACAGATGCTTGAAGAGTCATCCCATACTCTATGGGCATGCAAGTATCTTGGCAATGAAAATTTGCGCATTGTCCCAGTTTCAGATATTCTTTCAGTGATCTCTTTACAGAAGCTACCTCCTTTACCAGGTGAGGATGAAGACTATTGGTTTGTGGTAGAAAAGGCTGGGTTAGACGATGTAGAACTGATATATAATGATAACGAATATTAACTTTGTCACTTATAGAGTTGCCTATAGAGCGTCAGTGTGACAAATGTGACTAGGCGTCAGTTTGCTTCACAATCATCTCAGATGGACCCAGTTATTCAGAGGCTCGAGGCTATAATTGCTAATAGGTATTGTCTCCCTTCCTTATCAATATATCATGGGCTAATGGGCTTTCAGCAACATCACGTATCAAAAGTTCTACAGCCATGTAGCGCTTACATCCTTTGATCCACAGACAGCTTGCGACTGTTGTATCAAACGCCTTCGAATTCTTTTCAACCGTCGATCCAGCCAGCTCATTGATCCAGGCATACCGTGGCATCAGCTTAGTTTATTCAGGCGTCTTGGCAGTCAGGAGCTTCCAGATGCTCTGTCCTCAATTTACAATGTTTGGCTTAGTGAAGAGGATCAGATCAGTTGGGCTGATGCTCTAACACTCCTTGGAGAACGTACCAATCCTTTTAGCGCAAATCCGTTCATCAAGGATGGGACTAAAAATCCCTTTCATTCAGAATTTCTTATTCTATACTACAGCTTGTTGATCTACGGTCACTCTATTGTGAAGGACACTGGCACAGGCTCTACCAACGAAATCTTACAAACTCTCGGTCATATGTGCACTGTCATTGACGCAATGGAAGATCTTGCACGACTGGAAAGTGAAGTATGGGGGAAGGTACAAGTGAATATTCAGGGTTGTAGCCATCTTCGGGCTTGAGATAAAAGGAGAACTGATTCAGAGGCAAGACAGGTCTGCACAGTGTAGTGTATAAGTTGTAAATCGCGTATAGATGCTTTTTTGATGTCAATGCACGTGATGACCTTACCTCTTGGTCGACTACATCATTGACAATGTCGACAAGTGGGGCAGACTGGTACATCAAACAGGGAAAGCTTGTTACACAAGAGCTGAATGAACTCACGGCCAGTCTACCCCAGAATAATCCATCAGTGAGTGCACAAAGGCCATCTTATATCGTAGCTTTAAAACACGTCTTTAGCTTATTGAAAATTCTTTTAATCAGGTAAGGAGCTCTAAAACAGGCCTTATGTGGACTACAGACTGTGTTAGCCATTGTTGCCAGTCCATTATAATAATGCATTCCAGTTGCCACCCCAGTCCCATTCAGTCGGAATGCCCTCAGCACAGATCTATCACTCAACCCAAGTAAGTTCTACCAGGAAGTAGTATTATGCTTTGATTTGCCCTAGACTGTCTCCATTTTTCAATATCTGGAGATGCAAAAGCAACTCCATGGCCTTCAGGTTGCTTTAGACTGCGAAAAGTAAGTTTAATTGCCGTCTTTTCTAGCTAAACATCTTTCTAGACAGCTGCATGCTCAAACAAGATCCCAACTACAGTTTTTCCAGCAAAACTTTCTCTCATATACTTCTCGTGCTTCTACTCCAGCCTCTGCAGTCTCTCTCACTTCGTCGTCATCGGGACCATCTTTGTGCAACCAGGTCTCACAATCCCACCTTTGCCTGAACCTTACAAACACTCAGATTATCCTGATTTGTGTTTCTGGGTTGAATCTGATTGGAACGAGTGGAAGAAGAAGAAGGAAAACTCTAATCAAAAGTATCATCGTTTCAGTTTCCTTACTGATGCCCAGGGACATACTCTGGGTGAAGCCCGTCTACGACAGATTGCACGAAGCTTCAAGGAAAGATGTATTGAGCTGGCGCGTCACCGATTAGACCCATCAACTTGGCATAACAAGTCTGTGACAGCAAAAGAGTACATGCTTGGCATACTCGCCTCTCAGTTTGAAGAATTCCAACTGAAGCATATGGAACAATCAAATACTTTGATGTGAAGGAAAGTATTCAAGCAACGATAAGTAAGTATTAATCCGTTCTAGAACAGCCTCTTAGCTTGTTATAGAATCCGAACCTACAAGTGATATTGATACCGATGTTGACCTCAGCCCAACACTTACAAGGCAACAGAAGAAACGGAAACCTGCAACGACTTTTCAGCCAGATCCAAGGCTGCCTAAGCATGCTCGTGCATCGTCCTTGAAACCGTCTTCGTTTGATAGCCCTATCATCTTGGACCCTTCGAAGAACTCGTTTTCTGTTTTGCCTTCTACCACTGCTATGTTGTCAGTTTCTGCATCATCACCTGTGAAGTATACCTTACTTGCACAACTACTTGCTAAAAATGTTATAGATTTCACTTGAATGAGACCTTACCATGGCCGACAACTCCTCAACACCACTTGAACAAGGCCATTCTATAATCAAGACCCCCCAGGCGCCACTTGAACAAGACCTTCCCATAGCCGAGAACTCCCTGATGCTGCTTGAACAAGTCCCTCCTGTGGCCGAAATCTCCCCAATGCTGCTTGAACAAGGCCATTCTATAATCAAGACCCCCCAGGCACCACTCGAACAAGACCTTCCCATAGCCAAGAACTCCCTGATGCCGCTCGAACAAGTCCCTCCTGTGGCCAAAATCTCCCCAACGCCGCTTGAAGAAATCCCTTCTGTGGCCAAGAACTCCCTGACTCCACTTGACCAAGACCTTCCCATAGCTGAGAGCTCCTCAATGCCACTCGAACAAGTCCCTCCTGTAGCTGAGAATCCCCCAACGTCAGTCGAACAAAACCCTCCTGTGGCCGAAATCTCCCCAACGCCGCTTGAAGAAACCCCATCTGTGGGCAAGAACTCCCCAACACCGCTTGACCAAGACCTTCCCATAGCCAGGAACTCTCCGATGCTACTCAAACCAGACCCGATCAAGGAACCTTTAGCTACTCAAGCAAAACCAATCCTTAAATTGAAGATTCCTAACCCTCTGTGTGTACCATCATATATCATTGACAAGCTTAAATCTGTTTTTAGCTATGCTCTGTCAGTTCCGTCAACGGTTCGACCAATCGATCCAGCTTCTGTCCCTAAGCCTGCTGCAAAGACATCAGCAAAGAGCGCTTCAAAGAGCACTAGCACCAAGGCCTTGAAAAGGAGTACCGGGAGTAATATACCTGATTTGTCACAAGCGTTGTCAAACAGTGGTGACACGAATGCAGTTCTACCTGCAAATTCGCCTCAAGAGAAAGCTCAGATTATTAAGGTCAACAATACGCACTCCACAAGGTATTTTGCTTGTCATTACATGGATATATCTGATAGACATGCAGGAATCTCTGGGCCAAATCTGAAGTTGCATCAGGACGATTACCCACAACTAGTGGCTGGAGTGCACTGACACAGGCGGCTGTAAAGGTAAGTCTTCTTGACCAGTTGCTCCATCTGAGACTGTGATAGGAATGGGAGAAGCAGGCCAGGATTGAGAAGAAGCAGCTTGCAGATCAGGCTAAAGCATTGACGTCGTCAACAAAGGTATGTTTTCTCTTTCGTCTCTGTGTGTGTGGACTTAGCATTGCAATCAAGGTGAACTGACAGGAGTACAAGCAATCGCAGATAGCCAGATCGAATCAGAAGGAGCCAGATAGGACCGAATGGTGGCGTACTCAGATACAAGCATAGTGGACTGTATAGTATCAGATGGAACCGTATAGTATCGAATAATTGAACTGTTTCAATGGTCATACAAAGCCGCACTGAGCCAGAATTCGGTAGTCATTTCAAGGATTGTGTATGATTCTAGATGGTTACTCTGACATGTCATATACATCTCGTATGTGACCACACCAGGCCACATGTCACCAGAGGCGGTTCTTGCTGGGATTGAACCTTGATTGGTTGGGATTGGAACCCATCAATTGAACACTGAACCAAGGTCTTAAGGACAGAACTTTGCAATAAGTCTTGTAACCCAAGCAAACCACTTTGAAAGAAGTTTGATTTTGTGATCGAACTTTGCACATTTTGAGACCAAGGAAATTCTATTCTAAAGATAGTCTCCAACCTATACTAAGCAACAAGACTCTAAAAAGTCGTCCGCAGAGTCCTTCTCTTGTGACAAACTTCAAAAAGAGCACAAACTCATACCCCCGGAATATAAAGAGAGACTAGTGCATCTAGTAGGAGTTAGTTTAGTGTGTGTTTTGGTGTTGGTTGTTGGTTTTGTTTTGTGGATCACTTCCATGAGACTTCCCTTGGCCTTCCACTCGCTTCTAGTGCCTACCTCAGGTGCCAACAGCCCTGCTCCCATGCAGAGCCTGCATATAGAGCGTTCCTATCATCGTATCTGCATCATGTATGATATCTTCAGCTAAATCTACTTTTTCCTGCTCAGACAGCTGCAAGGCATTGTCTGCATTGTCAGCAAGCTGGAATGTGTTCACAAGCATTGAGAGAATACTTTTTAGCCAGGCAGTATTATGTGGCTGGTGATATCCTTGGTACTGATAGTGATGGAGCTCCCAGATAGGAAAAAGTACAACAAGTGTACCAAGCATCAATAAAGCATATTTCAGTTTCATCCCAATTGGAAAGAACATCTGCAAGACTAGAATAAGGCCCTGAACTGTTGTGATCAGGCCATCATTAAGGAGAGATATAAGTCAAGCCCTGATTATATAATATGATAAGAACAACTAAGTTGCATTTTCAGTAGTGTAGTGTACTAGTGAGGGGATACATCTCCATCAGAACTACTTTCATCTAGGTGGTCAGAATCCCTACCCTTGGCTTGTTTCAAATGATGCTGGTCTGTCTGCATCAAGTTTTCATTGCTAGACAAACCATGTTTCTGCTTCCTTTTTCCCTTGGCCTTCCTTGCATTATTTTTCAATTTGGGCTTTCTCTTAGCACGACATTCCTCTTCCAATTCTTCAGCTTCCAATGCTTTGACTTCATCCTTGAAGGGGTGCCATGCCATCTGTCTCCACCAATCAT
The DNA here is from genome assembly GCA_003313965.1 of Megacollybia marginata. Taxonomy (NCBI): domain Eukaryota; kingdom Fungi; phylum Basidiomycota; class Agaricomycetes; order Agaricales; family Porotheleaceae; genus Megacollybia; species Megacollybia marginata. The sequence goes on along the minus strand of QLOY01000347.1, from coordinate 10,020 downwards.
ATCTTGGCCTACCAAATCTGGTGTTTCAACCACAGTTTGAGCATCCCGACTTTTCAGCTGCATGAAATGTGTGCTGCAGATCATTTGCTGTGGTGTGGTGGAACTGGAGTGCTATATAGATGTCATCTTTAACAAACCTATAACCATCCCATTGTGCATATACCGCTAAGTCAAGGTCTATTAGCACTGATGCCAGAAGCTGAAATATCATCACTTACGGTCCTGCAATTCCTCATGACTGAGTACAATCTTATAACCTCCATGCTGTTGAGACCATTGCTTCTCATCATTTAGGATGTCAACTGCATCATGGATCGCTCAGTGATAAGACCGCTAGTTGGCAAAGGCTGGAAATCTTTCGAAATGCCTCCTAGAGCAAATTCCAGGCATTGACAATGGCTATGTCAACACTGCCATTTTCTGGGGCAATCAGCAAGTTAAAGAAGGATACTTTAATCAACATTGCAAATGCTCTAGGCCTGGCATTATAAAGGAGCTCCAACCAAGGATCAAGCAACATCTCAAGGCAAACCAGAAGAATTTGAGCACAGATTCTTATTTTTAGAGGCTATATCAGTACTGACTGGCAACAGCCCATAGAAGCACAGAGGGTATCAGAAGAACCAGTGCTGATAAGGCTGCTGAGGAAGGGGGATGGGGACTACTATCTCAACATCTTCTATCAGGCACCAGGTGCAGCATCGAGAGTTCAAGGCCTCAGGAACAACAACAACAAACAACCCAACCACCATCTTCAGGAGGGTGGTTGCTCGTTGTTGGGGTTGTTCTGACTTATCCTGGGCCTCAGACACCCAGTTTCTTGTCAGCCCAGCATCCAGTACCACCAGTATCTACTGGTGAGGATTCGGCCCCAACTATGCATCTTCCCCCATACCAACTTCCAACAGCACCAACACCTAGGTCACTCAACAAACCCCTTGCTCGAGAGCGCCACTCTTCTCATCTACATCACCTTTTTCTATACAACTGTGGCAGCAGGCTACTGGCAACAATGGATTCAAATGCACAGTGAGCACGGTTTCGACTGGCACAGAAATCTTTTTCACCAACTTCCCCTGCAGATACACCTCGACCTGGCCTGGTAGCGTTTGCTCAGTTATCACACTACCTGCAGATTTGGTGATACATTTTTTATTCTGTTGCCACATCACAAGCATGTCTACCTTCAATTGCCAACCCTACTACATGTATTCTCAAATGTATTCCATCCAAACAACCACTCCATCCTTCTGTTCTTCCACCTGCCAAGCAATGTCATTGCCCACCTTAGGTTCACTGTATTGAACTTGTTCATCTCAGCGCCTGGACCTATTTCCTGATTTGTTTGTTGATTATACGGTCAGACCGGAGTATGGTGCCTCAATGCCATTTCTTAGCCATCAATTCCTGTGCAGTTCTCCTTTTCTTTAGCTTCATTCATCTCAATGCTATAGAGGGTAGCTCTTCCTGCTCCAGGTTTTGCTCTTTTATAGAACTTGGAAAGGCAAGTGTATCTATTCTAAGCATTTGTATAACTACATAATTAGCTGCATTGGGGTCTTTGTACCTTTGCTCTTCGTGAGTGCAGGTGTATGTCCAAATTGAAACATTGAAACATGGGCCCCCTGAAGGTAAGTCAATTCAGGGTAGTTTGCTGATTGATTAATCCCTTTACAGAACGAACCCTTTGCTTCTATGTCTATCTCCAAACTCATGTTCAATAATCTGAATACACACTGGAAGCAAGCAAAAACTGTGTATGATCATCTGCTATGATACCGATGAAAGGGAACCTGACCGTGTGATGACGGAAAAGGCAAGCCAACTACAGTACAGAGGAAACGAGACTACCTAAGCGAAGGAGGTGAGGTAACTAAACCACAACCCAAAACCCAACACTCAAAGTAGTACTTCTCCTAAGTACCGCCCTGACGCTTCTTCTAAGTAACAGAGATGTTATATCCCCTTGTAAGTACGTGAGTGGTATAACTAAATGAGAACGATCAGAAAGTCACTTGTTTAGGGCAGACTTCAATCAAATGGGCTTCAGATTGACTCAGACGAACTGTACGTTCTACGGGAGACCGTCAGATGAGTCCTAAGTGTTGCGGGTGAGACTTCGACTTAGAAGATCTCAAGGATCACTGTGTGAAACAATGAAGGAGGGTGTTCGTTAGAACAAGTGGAGACTCCGTTAAGAAGTACTCAGATGCCAGAGTGCGAGACTGCAGGCTTAGATGCCGGTGTAGTTTAAACAGCGGACTTAGGTGCGCTTAGGAGGATGACTCCTTAGTGCGGGTGGCGGCAAGTGCGGAGGGACTGTTCTGGCTGTTAAGCGGTACTAAGTTCAACGGCAACGAGTGCGGCCTTGAGGATACAGGAACGGATGAGGTACTAAGTCAGTGACTCACACGCAAGTTTACTTCGGCAACTACAGGAACTGTTCTGGCCCTCGGGCAGTACTGGGTTCACTTAACTTCAAGTTGATGGTGTCTGAGCAGGAGTGCCCAGACACTCTATGATGCAAACGTTCCCTTAAAGCGGTACTAGTTAGTCTTAAATGCAGCAATTTCTTGTGCAATTAGATGCTATGTAATCTGTGGTTCAAAATGCAAGGTAGTATATACCTGCGAAATACATGCTGTTCTGTCTTCGTCTGTATTCTGTTTTCCTTCCTTATTTCCTCCCAGTTTCATACTCCCTAATTCCTTCTAGAACCTTCTAAGCACCTGACTAGTATGCATATGTGCCATTCTGATTCCTCATCCTTTTACTGCTGCAGGAGTGCCGTGCCGTAGGGATGTGTCAAACTGGTCCAGTAATCTGGGCATGACACGTTGATCCTGCCTTTAAGCAATGGCTGCGTATTGCCGGTGTCGTATTCGTGTACCTAAGACAACTTTAGTTAGTAGGCAGTTTTATTGTGCTCCTTCTGATGAGACGCCTCTATCAGATGGTCTGCCAGTATGCTCTTGGAAAGCCCCTGGTAGTAAGTCTTACCATCAGGGCTTCCTTGACTCTCTTCCCAGGAGGTGTCGTTACACTGTCGGCATATTGCCCAATCGATCATTTCCTAAGCAAACCCATTGGCTTAAGACATTCCCGATCTCGTTCTAAGAGATATGACTTCGACACTGGAAGCCGGCTATTTAGTTCTGTAGACTTTCGATATGATGTAGATTGCGGTCAAGGTGACGATGAATGACTTAGATACAATTGACCAAGCCTTAGGCCCCAGCCAACTCGTCTTAAGTCTGATTTGACCGCCCGTGGGAGTGATATACTCCATGATCGACGCCACATGCCTCTTATGACATGGGGTACCCTCTAACCTATAGGCTAGTCTCTAAGAGGGTCTTCCTCTAGAAAGGATCATGTGGTGACAAAACAACCAGAAACAAACACACAAAAAATTTTCAATTCTGAGTGATTGAGGTACAGTGCAATATGATGAAGGCCATTGGACTGCAGTGATGGACACTGGACCCAGGTCAATTGAAGTCAGTGAAGTACAGTGGAGTACATGTGCATTGATCCATCAGACTCAGATTGTCTGAAGTATGCTAAACTTAGTGAAGTGTAATAGAAGTTGACAGAGTGCAGTGGATTTGAATAGGCTCACCTAATGATATCAATTAGTACTGTGACCTACACTGTACTATTGTGACAGTTAGTGTAATGCCATGTATGCTGGTGTATGTTACTGAAGTTTCACAGGTGGGATTTATAACTCAAAACTGATAGAAAAGTCCCTGGGCTCCACTGGAGTACATTGAAGGACACTGGACTTCATTGTATGTCTATTCATAAAAATGGATGCTTTCTATGGTCCCTACATAGTCCAACAACATGCAATGTACTACTGTGACCCTCAGTAAAGTGTGATGTCCACTGGAGTATGCCACCAAACTTGCTGGGGCAGGGCAGGGTATATAACTTGGAGCACCAGTTGTGAATTTTGAGCCAAGCAAATCTGCATGTGTCAGATATATGAGTGATGTCAATGAAAACTCCAATCAATGGTCACCATTTGCACCAAGTGGCTCCCAGGATATGAATTCTATACATCATCTCCCAACTCAAAGCTTTTCATGCCTGGGATCATGGAAATGAAGGGCCAAAGTGATCATTGGAGAGATAGAAGGTACCCCAAAAGTGTGACTTTTAAATGTGTTATGGACTATATATGGTATGTGACAGTGACCATGTGCACCTGCCTGATTGGTAAATCATGCTGGATTGGCTTGATTTCACTTACACATAAGGAGAATGGCTATATAAGAAGAAATAAATGTATTGAAATCAATTGCTGTTGCCTTAGAGGTCAAAGACTCAAAGGTTGGTAACATGGGCAGGTCATCACATGATCAAAAAGTTGCCTATTTAGTAGATAATTCCCACCTTGGTAGGTAGGTACCCCTGCACCTTGACCTTAAAAAAAGATTCAACCCCATGTGTATAATTACAATGCTTGATTTGCACAAAATGGAATGGGAGATTCAAAGTGGGCAAAGCTGCAGAATTCTCCAACCTTCTGGTGTAAGTCTCAATAGCCAGTATGGAATACTATATTTCACAAATAGATGACTCAGACTACATACAGTAACTCAAATGAACTGAATGAGATAATTGATAAGGATTTCAGCCCAATTTTGAGCAGCATCAGATCATTGTCCAAGAACAATTATTAAATGAGACCTTCTAGAGTGCATTCAACATTACTGTACTTAATCGACCAAAGGTTCCCTCTCACACCTGTCATGTGACCTGTCCCACCTATCTCCAAGTTCCCCATCTCGAGACCAGGGGGGGATATCCCAGTTCCCAGGGCAGTAGCAGGACAGTGATACTTATGCCTCTGTGCCAATGCTGCATAAAGCACTATTCTTGTAGTCAAAATACTGTACTTAATTAATCAAAAGTGTGTTCCCTGTCCCCTCAGACAAAAACAAGGGGACAGTACCCCCACATCCTTGGTTGGCAACTATGTGGGGGACAGATCAATCATGAGAATTTGTAACTGAAAGCTAATTTCAGACCCAAACCCTTATAAAAATTGACTCCAACACAATAGGCCTGTTAAAGGTTTAGCTTTTTGTCTACTTTTAGTGTTACTTTTCAGTTTACTTTTTACTCACTTTTCATATAAGAGTAAAAGCAACATTAAAAGGATGACAGGTCATCCTTTTGCTCTTTTGCTACTTTTGGTAATGCTTTTCACTCCCTTTTTGGCTGCAAATTTAAACTCCACTGTTATGTTGATGCCAACAAATGGTCCTGCTTACTGTCCCCCATGGTCTGAACACAACATTATTCAATTTCTAGTATTATTATGGAATGTATTCTGCTATACTAAGAGCTGAATACATTATGCTGTGAGTTAAAAACTAGTTTGTTGCCTATTTTAGGCCATGGATGCTATAGTTGTGAGGGGCAGGAGGATTCGGGGAATGATGGCAATGATGGGCAAAGCCCCCTTGCCATTGTTGATGTATGCAGCTGTCATTGCTGTCATCATGACAGTAATGCTATGCACTTGGCAAGGCACCTTTGGTAATGGTGCAAAAGTAGAATTAGCCACTTAACTGGGAGTCTAACTTGCCTCTGTACTCCCTGCATCTCTTCTGCAGCAAAGCATCCATCTATTTCCAAAGTGGGGGCATTCTTGAGACATTCTGTTCCTCAGGAATGGATGAATGCAGACATGGATGTAGCACCTGCTTTCTTCATTAGTCAATTTAATGCTCAGTATACTTACTACAACTTCAATGGCTACAAGTGTACAATGATTCCAATACTGAGTCATTGAGTCATTGAGAAAGAAATCAGTTCTGAATGGCTGTGACATATCCTAGAAATGTGGTGGTGGAGCAATACAGTGGATGCAATCCAGTGCTATGAAGCTCAATCTTAATATTAGCCAGCAAGGTGAGCAACAGTCAAAATTTTCATCATAACATCAGTAATTTACTTAAATCGTATCTGGTTATCAGGATTGTTGACAATCCTAGGACAATTAGTGATTTTTCTTGATGATGTTGAGATATGTTGCAACTTGCAATACAGCCGATTAAGCAAAAAGGCAGCTGCCCATTCACTTCAGATGGATACTAAAGCACACTCAAAATCTGAGAGATATTATTACTCAAGATTACATCACAAGCCAAACAACATGGATGGTAAGAGAAAATCAAACACCAGAACCATACTAACTCAAGAATCAAGATTACATCAGAAGCTGAACACAAGCTGAACAACATAGATGGTAAAAGGAAATCAAACACCAGAACACTACTTCAGAAACAGAACAGGGACTCCGATATACCAACCAAACCTTGAAAGACTACATCAGGAATAAAATCTAAACAACACAGTAAGAGAACAATTGAACTTGAACACTGTGACACTAATCCGTTGGGTACGTGATCTGGACCTGGGCATTTGTTGGACCATCTATCACAACACTGGCATACAATCCATCCACAACATCATTAACTACGGACCACGAAACAGACGGAATGGCAGTGGTTGTATATAGATTGATGTCATAGAAGAGGGTCGAACCACTGGGATAATCAGTCCCCATAGTGATGCCATAGGCTTCCAATGTCTCAGTGGCCCAAACGAGCTCAGTAGAATTGCTGAGATACAGCGGGTCGCCGATGCCGTTGAACAGGCTGACGTAGTTGTACCCGGAGGCGGAAGTAGACATGAGGTATATAATGCCATCCAAGGACTGGCCAACAGCCACGTCGACGAGTGCAGTGTAGTAAGCACTATTGCCAGATACATACCAATTAGCAACAGACCAATATGCACCACCACCTGCTGGTGAAACACCGTATTGGAGTACGGGCTGCAGAATAGCAGCATAACTCGCAGGCTCAATAGAGTTGAATAGGTAGACAAGCTGTCCGTTATAGGTAACTGGAGCAGGTGGGACAGACCAAGTAGTGTTGAAATAGGCGATCGGGGAACTGCCAGTGTTATACCAGGACACATAAGCAATCCATCCAGATTGCCACTGCGGGAGCTCGGTTTTGTTTACCTGAGCTACATGTACAATGTTCTTGGCAGCATCGAGTAAGTGAATTTCATTTCTGACGATGTTAATAGAACCGCCTTTAGGGACTGCATGAACGTTGGATGCAGGGAGCGGACCAGCTGGAGTCAGAACTGTCTCTTCCGACTCACTGACTGGCGCCGCCAACACAAACAGCAAAAGGAGTACTGCAATGAAGACTGAGAATTTCATGGCTTTCTACGGAAGTTGTCAGCTGTGAGATACCAGCAGAGAGAATGCAATAGCTTACTGACAAGTCTGATAGTTGACCTTGCTCGAGCGCGGAGAGCAGATAGACTTCGGATAGCAACGAAGAAAGAACTCCAGAGATGAGGTCGAAGAGATTGTTTGGGATGTAGGCTCTTTATATACTTTTTCATGTATGCCTCACATATGGCCTAGAATCTATGATCAATGATTCAGCAGATCGGAATAAACGGGTAGTGCATGCAGTTCATTGAGACTTCCATTTTCGAGAAGGCATATGATTTGCCACAACATAATACCAGCATTGCACGCCACATTCCGATTGTCGCAAAGCTAGCAGCATTTTGGGTTCAGGAGGTTAGATTGCGATCGATTAGCAATCGAGTCCTGGGTTTTGTACCAACCATGAAGTTAGGGAAGGGATATCGTGCTGTGTGCTCAAGCTTCGACTTCGCAACGGGACTCCTAGCTGCCTATAATTAAACGTGCTCTATAGTGTCATCAGATGGTGCATCCGAGAACTTCGGAGCAGAGTCATTGATGTCCAATGGTGTGGATGTTCAAATCAGAATGCAGCCACTACGACACATGCAGTAAAGAAAGCTTCGTAACGCAAGCGGTTATAGCAGCCTTAGTTCCTCGAATTCCTCACTGCTTTGGGTTTGACGCCGTTGGTCAGCTAGTTCCGATCGGAACTTCCAATGCAGAGCTCTAATCAAGACGTCAATATCTTAAATCTCGTTTGGGCCCAGAAGTCAAGCTTTCAAGTCTTGCCGCAGGCTCTCAGTGAAAATGTGTCTAATGTCGATTAACAAAGTAATAGCCATTTCTCTCATTGGCATTAAGTTGCAGACTAGAGCCCTCAACTTAAAGTCAATGGAGTGCCCCTAATACGACACCTAAACTTTTCGGAACTAGGCGGTTCATTTCCCCACCTGCATGCCGAGAACGTTAATGCTCGGATGAATCGTAAAAGGGAAGGGAGAGCTATTGATATACAAGTATAAGTCCGAGGATCCGATCTTTATTGTCGATCTATCAGTTTCAGCCTTATAAGCTTATGACAAACTGAATACAACACGACCTCCCTGAAGATGACTGACTCTGCCTAAACAGATTGCGTCTATTAAAATATTGATCTGCATTATTCAGATTGACAGAATCTACTTATGATTACATGATAATGCTTCTTATAGAAGGAAGCATGTTTTTTGATCCAACCTGGCAAATCGTCGCTTCTCCCGAGTCATTGATGTTTGCTCTTTTGTACGATCTTTTTTGTCCAATCTAATTCAGTCTTGTTTCGATTGAGTGATCGTGATTCTGATCTGTGAAGCCCGCATGATATGAAGACTGTTTCTACTCAGTGGGGGCTGGACCCGATCGTAGATATGAAGAGGATCCATTACGATTTGACAACTTAATGGAGTTAGCGGACTTGGATGGCAGTCTTTCGCCATGAACGAAGTGGAACGACGACATCTGGACATCCATTGAGACACCTAAAGTGAACAGACAAGGCTACCTTTGCTGCAAAATCAGTGAGATTCGTAGAAGGAGAATAGGTCACCCACATGTCCATGATAGACACTACACCATCTCTGTACTCTATTAAGCACTCAGAACAATTTCAATGCCTTCCCGCTGCATTCATAAGTAATTGGAAATCGAAATCTCCAACAACACTTACTCAGAGAACGAAAAAGACTAAACTATTTTGATTCTGTTTCCTCCGTAACGTCCGCCACATATTCCGATGATGACGAAGAGTTTCTACGTCCACATCATCACGGTATCCGACATTCGTCTTCCTCGTCATATATACATTTTATTCCGATGCTACTAAGCGGCAATAACACGTTGAGGGTTTTGGAATTACAGGGCAAGGTTCCAACGGCGTACCATGCGAGCTGTGTCAGGCAGGAATTTTGGCTCCCGGCTGGTCAGCGACTCATCAGAGACCTTGAGTACCATTGCCTCAGAGGTTCACAGTCTATTTTGTGTACGTGAATTGCTGTCAGCTATTTCCGGGGTCCTTGGCACGTGTATATGTGACAGTTACTGCATTTGGCATTGTTCGGCAAGGGTCCATTGACGATGAAATGGCTTGTAACTTTAGTGAGCAGGGTTCCTCTCCATCAATTGAGGTCTATATATGTTTCTTACCCTTTGGGTATACTGTGTAGTAACGCAACATGCATACTGCTCATGTCACGCAAGCAGTGTTGTCTTAAGGCCTGAAGGCTTAAGACATGTGAAGGCTTAACAGGAAGCCTTCACGGTCAACAGGTGTCATTCTTAAGGCCTTAAGCTCAAAGTCACGTGTCTCTCCCGCAAGCCAAAAATTTCAATTAAGCTTCGTAGTATGCTCAACCGGTGCATTATTATGTCTATAAATCCTCTAGCAAAATTCTTCCATTTTGGACCAAAACAGAATGACTCTCACTACAAGACTTACTGCAAATTTTGCGTGGAACAGCATGAAAAGCGCCTTCAGACTGATGGCTGGGAACAGCAATATGCCGACGCTGACAACGCAACACAGCTTGCACAAAAAGAGAAACTTTACAATGATGGTTATCCTCGTGTCAAACGGAAATTTCTATAACTTACATATATTAGCTTGTGAAGCAACCGGGCATACATGTGGGGTCAAAACTGCTTGGATAGCGCATTTACTTGGCAGGAAGAATGTCCCTGCTTGTCAGCAGCGATGGGTGGCAACGAGCTGCTCATGTTTACTTCCCTCG
>QLOY01000344.1:0-20107 GCA_003313965.1 Megacollybia marginata | reverse complement strand
TAATAGGGTAAGTCTGATCTCAGCAATTTGACATGTTATGTAATTACATGCCACAGAGTTGGACGGTTAAGTTGGGGTCCCCCCCATAAAAACTCAGGCAGCCAAGCTGCCCAATGACAGTGTGAGCAACTGAGTGGGGCCATAGAGTCTCACCCAAATGTAACCCCCCCCCATATAAGCTAATGATATTATGTAGTTACATTGTAGTACATAATATATTTTGTAAAATGCCCAATTTGGCTTTCTGAGTAGGGTTGGCAAAGTCTGGTTCAGTTCGGTTCTCTCCCTTTCTTGGTGAACACTGAACTGAACTTTAGGTCCAGTTCAAACAAAAGGCTGAACCTTGGACCCTGGTCCAGTTCAAGTTCAAACTTGGTTCAAACCTGGAATTTAATAAAGCCTCTGATTTCTATTTTAGAGCAAAGTTTACAAGCTCTCAATATCACACACACCTGTACTCAACCAGGTGTTGAAATGGCCAACCTTCGGTGGCAACCCGAGTCCTTTTGGACCCAGGCTGGCTCAGATTGATATCATCATTGCCATGGCTAGAAAAGGCCTTCCTTCCCTAGAAACCCAATTGTTATTTAGAGCAGCTCCTCAGGAATAAGCTGGCTCAGTTTAATTTTGATTTCATCATTGCCAACCATAAGAAAGGCTTAACTGCCTAAAAGCTACTATCAAGTTTTCCCCTAGCCTTATAACCAGGCCCTCTGTGTGACACAAGGAAAACCTTGTCAGAGGGCCTGGTAAAATAGTGGCGTGACTTGGCAGGCCATTCCCTATGGGAATGTGACACTTGTGACACTCCCTTTTAAGGAAGGTTTTCTTTTTTGCAGCATCACTCAGTCTGCTGGCCCTTGGCCTAGGGCCTGTTCTAACATTATTGGACAACTAAAAAAGGTGAGAAATGCTATATAATGTCTATTGGTTTGCTCTGACCATGGGTGTTTCCCATAGCAACAACTAATGACAGTGGTGATGGCTACATCTTCACACCTCTCGATGCCCATCCACACAGCCCAACAGGCTTCAAAAACATCAGTATCGTTTAGATACACCATATTCAATTCAAATTGGGTTGGCTTTGCTTTTTCCAAGAGCAGGATAAAGAGAAAACTTGCAGTGGTATTGAGGTATGTCATTTTCTGCTTTTTATTTCAGCCCATTTTTTGATTGTGTCTACAGTTAGTTGAAGACATTGAGATGGAACCATCTGGCTGGGAGGACTGTCAAGCGGATGAGAGGCTTGCTGAGGCAATGGAGCCATGGTTGTCAGGGAAAACCAGCATGGATGTGGACACAGTGAAAGATTTGCAAGACAACTTCCTAGGCCTGTGGACAAACCACCTGAACAACAAGATGCTATACAAGCTTGTTCATGTGGACATACAACCTGCAAATGCCTGGGCTGAAATTCAAAAGAAGAAATTCTGGTGCTCTGGATCAGAAAGGCTGCTGATCATTGCAGTGGGTCTTTGCTGGGCATGGCTCAGACTTCAGGATCTGCTTTGTATTGGATCGCTGGAGGCCTGGGCTAAGCTTGTAATGGAGTTGACCTTGTTGTTCCACAGAGTTTTAGATGGCAACAAAAAGCGGTAAGAAATGACAACCAACTGTTGCATCTGGTTTATTGCCTCCCTAGTCCTAATGGCAAAAAGTCCCAGAAGCCCACATCAAAGAAGAGAAGGAACACAGACCAGCCTGGAGAGCCCAATAAGGGAACAAAGGTCAAGTGAATTGTTTGTTGTTACAGCATTAATATTACTATTGCTGCCACGTGATATGCCTGTTATTTAAATGTTGGTTGTGATGTAACATGTTGTAACTTTGCTCTTACCAGGTCACTTGTTAGTCGGATGCCTAACCTGATCAATTGTAGGTAAAATGTCCAAATGATTTCTCAATGCGACAGGATGGCCCCCTCAGACACACTGAAACTTTGTATATGTATGGTTCAATGTCCCCTCTCAGGCACAAAACCCGTTTTTACAGACCATGGGATGCCCTGCTCAATTACTGCTTTGGTACTGAATTTATAGTATCCCCTCAGACTGCCCCTTCTGAAGCACACTGCTGCAAATTGGTCAACTTCCTGGTACAGTCCTTTGTGGAGAGCTTGGAACCTCAGGAGCGAGTTGTCGCAAGGCCAGGTAGTGGGTACAATCTTGTCATGATGACAGTTGACAAGGGTCTGACCCTGCAAACTGTGCCAGAGATAAAGGACGAGCTTCATCCAAATCCAGATGACAGGGCTGAGGCTGATGCACAGATGCCTAACCACTACAAGAAAATGCACCCCTTCATGCACCTGCCCCACCTCTATGGCATTAGTACCTTTGGGCCTAATGTCTGCTCGTACACTGGTACAGAAGTCAATGGTGTCCCACAAGTGGATCTCCCATTTCAGTGATACAACCGATTTGCGGCTAAGGCCATAAATCGTTCTTTTATTACTCTAAGCCTTGATATCCACATTCTAGGAATTACTTGCTATAGCTTACACTGCAGTTAAAGCTATGTGTTAGAGATCTAGAAAACCAGATCGATGAGTTGTGGTTAACTATCACCTGAGATACAGTTAACTAATGAATTGGCTAGACTCTATGGGGTATTGCTGGAGGGCTTACTTAGTAAAAGAACGGATATCATTCGAATCTGAGCTATCTAGGAGAAATCTAGAAAATTTGACTATCTAGAGAAGCCAACAATAGTATACGACTTGAAAACTAGAAAAGTCAACTGGTTAAGGATCAGCTTGGGGAAGTTAGAAAGCTCTACGACTCGAATGTGGTCAGACTTGGAAAGAGTCTAGGAGTTGGTCTAGTCTAGAACTGGAGCTCAGGACCATGTCAATCGGGTCAGCACCACTGATCTAGACAACAACCTGACTGATTTTGATTAATCAAAATCTAGTTTGGATCAAATGTTTAATCCGCGTTTAATCAGTGTTTAAACACTGATTTATTTACTATATATACTGTTAGTAGGGTTTAATCACTGTCTAATCATTGTTTAAATACGTTTAATATACGCTACTACCATTTAAATGAGCGTTCAAACATGTCTGTTTGAACGCAACTGTTTAAAGCCACGTTTATGCCCAGTTATCGTTAGGTTAGACTACTAATTCATCTCTTCCAGTCAGCAACTTTCCTTTCTCATCGCATTCCTGCCCATCAATGTTCAACTTCCACAATATTAACCCAACTACAAACAACGCAGTCAGGTCAATGCTCGTAGACTAAGTGGACACGTACCCACTTAGTCGTCGAGTGGCAGTAGCTTTGGCTGTCAGTTGCAGCTCTTCCTCTCTAGAGCGTTTCTTCTTCTGCCTGCTTGCTCTCGTGCTGTGTCTTGGCGCCTCAACTGCTTGGTCTTTCTTGGACCTCTTCGATTTCGTCGTTTTGGCCTCATTATGGTGTGCTGAAGGAGAAGCAGGGGTAACAAGAGCCGAAGCGATAGATGGCGCTACAGAAGGAGCCACGTCACTTGCAGTTGTCGTGGCACCCAAATGAATAGGAGGCATAGCAGAGGCTCATATTAGAGAACATGAAACTGGTGTCGACGGAGTAGAGGCCACTGGTGCTGGAGTAAAAGGAGGAATGCCATTCGCATCCACATGAGGCGTGTTTGCACTTGAATTGGTAATGGGTGTAGGAGAACGGGTTCATAAGGGTGAATTCAGTGTCAAAGGAGTGGGGGCTGCTGGTGCAAGAGCAGAAGGAGGAATGCTGCTCGTACCCACCAAAGGAGGCGTGTTAGCATGTGAGTTGGTAGTGGGTGTAGGAGAAGAGGTTCGTAACAGTGAATTCGGTGTCAGAGTGGAGGCTGTTGGTGCAGGAGCAGAAGGAAGAATGTCACTCGCACCCGCAGGAGGCGTGTTGACACGTGAATTGGTAGTGGGAGTAGGAGAAGGCGTTCGTGATGGTGAATTTGTCGTAGCATCAATAACTGCAGGCAAAGAATGAGCCGGATATACAAGTGCTCAAAGTTTTATACCTGGTTTGAAGACGAACACATTCTCACTTCCAGCACATGAAGTTTTGTACAAATGTGTGGCCAAGGTTACAATCTCAGAGGCAGACATTGTAGTAGGGTCCTTCAGAATGACACCAGGACGGTCGTAATACATTGATGGAGTCTTGAAAACGTCTTTCCATGGTAAAATTTTCTCATTGGGACGACAGTGCTCTGCAGAAAGCTCAATCAAAGTTCAGACCACATATACGAAATGTATGCCACAGCTGCGCAAGGTATGATCCAACTATTCTCCTCAAATCGTCTGGGTGAGCTTCAGGTGATGAATTGGGATAGAACGGTAATCCATCAGCACGGACTTTCAGTTCAATCAAGTGCTGCTTAGCTGTGAAAACTCGTCAATTGCAGTAAGTGTAAAGTTAATTTGCCACGTATGTCTGATATGATCATCTCCATAATCCATAAGAGCTTTCTTGATTCCGGGCACTATGGACTGGAGGTAGCTGTCAAGGAATTTTGGTATATGAGCATCGTGTCTGCCCTCGATTCTAGATGTCAAAGAAGTCAATGAATGAAAATAATGTGAGGTGAACATACAGCCCATAAGTCAGTCTGCCGGTCGTCTGATCAGCAAAGTAGTAGCCCATGAAGACAAGCCCCTTGCCACCTAGCCTTTCGTTCCTAGCTAGCTGCTGTATATAGTTGTTTAAAACATCTGGTAGCTCGGAGAGATGCCTGTAGATGATTAGCCCTGAGCAACATGGACAGCAAGCCTACCTAGGCACATCAAAATTGGCCTGGAGCACTCTCTCTTCATAGAGCTTTTTGGTCTCTGGCGAAGCAGCATCCCTCATCCTCAGTCTCCTTCACCACATTGGCGGTCTGCTTTGCGTTGTGGTGCACCGCCTTGGCTTTCTGATTCTGAAGGAAGCTGGATATCTTCTGTCAAGCGATATCAGCTCTTTGATATCAAAAGTAACAGTACTAACCTTCCAGATCTCCCGAGAATCCCCTAAATCCTGGAAGCATGCAAGGCCTATGATTGTGTCAATTTTGCTCTGGCACCACTGGCTAAGACGATTATTGTTGGTTGCACTGATACCATTGAGACGAATAAACTCTTCTTGGTCTTTTGCAGCTTTCTGGAGTTTGGCAAAACACTCAGTGGACCAAACTGGTTCACCGTTGGCATCGACATTGGGTTGGTGTGGCATTTGGATGGTTGGGGGAATCAGAAAGAATGATTACGCTAAAACAAAGGTTTAACAGATTCCAAGCCTAGCTTTGTATTGTCAAAGTGCAGAAACGCGTCTGTTGAAAATGCATGTTGGTCACATGATCCTCGCCATTGCTGAGGTAAGTTCCACTCTACGCTAATATACCCTAGGTGCTGCTCTCCATGGTAAAGTGGAGTGAGGGGTGGCATTAAAGTGAGTACCAAATTATTCTAATATCTAAACATTCATTCATATTCTTTGATAGCCTCTCTCAACTCATCTATCTCCATCTGGATGCGATTGAGGTGCTGAAGCAAGTTCAACAGACGAGGCCTCTTCTGGATTGGCTCATCATTATCCATATCCAATGCTCGTTTTTTTCCCTTGCTGCTGCCAGATGGGTGTTGCATTAGCAACTATTCCATTGCCAAAGCCCTGTGAGCCTGAGGATGAAGAGCTTTTCTTACCCTCAGCCTTTGATGCTTCTACTCACGTTGCTCTGAAACTGACTGGGCTAGCAGCCAAAGAAGCCAAGCTTCATGAGGTGTCCTTTACAATGAGATTCTAAAGGTTCAAGTAATGTCGAAGAAGCTTTCCAACATGTATGACTTCAAACAGCAGAATGTATGAGGAAGCGAACACAATACCCGTGAAGTAGTGGATATCAAGAAGGTTTGGCAGAAGCGGGACCTGAAGATCGAAAATTACAATCGATCACGGAGGGCATTGGTGAGACTAGGCGTTATCAATGAGGCCTCTCAAAGGTTCCCCCCCATGACTATTGCCAACACTTATCTCCCATCAACAGTAGAGAAGTGAGAGTTAGGCAGCTCCAGAAATCATCTGTTGGGATGGATTGGAGGTGCTGTCAGCTATCAAAGACATAATTTACCTGACAAAAGTGCGAGTGGTAGCCAGGACCATGATTTCAATCCGTGGTTGGAGAAAGTGGGTACACAAGTCACAAGGCAGGGAGTATCAGGTATGACTTTTATACATTATAATTAAACTTACAAAGTATAAGGTCTATCCAAAGAAAGTGTACTGCAGGGGCAGGACAATGTGACACTTGTCAATGATGCTGAAGAAGCCATTGCACAGACTGGGAGTGAGTTATCAGAACTGCTATAATCTTCTTATTTACCAAACCACTAGAAACCAGGATCACTGGATGGATTTGGGATAAGGTATTGTGACCAATGCCAAAATGAAACAGTTTGAAGAAGAAAGTGAGTGAAATCAAAGTTATTGAAGCACTCTGAATGTAAACAGGTGATCATGTTTTATATTTTCATGCCGAAGCTGAGGCCGATCGATGGCTTGAGCATTGGGAACGCAAGCAGGCTGAGTTTAGAAGGGTGTTCCATGCTTTTAAGGCATTGTTGTTGATTTGGACCACGGCAGCTAAGGACATCAAAATCAAGATCAAACAAGTGTCGGCCATGGTCAAGGACAGTACTGAAACGCTGAGACTAAACCTGGGGTATGTAGCATATGCCAAGCAGAAAGCAGCTATGTTTGCCCATATGGCATGCAATGCTGAAGATGGCTTTAAACGGCTCGGGTATGCTGACCGTCTGGAAGCCGAGTCTGAAGAAGCTTTCGCTAAATTGATAGAGAAGGATCACAGCAATATACCCAGTATTCTAAGTAAATATGCTGTGTTATTATGATACAGACATTGACTATTGGACTTGTAGTTATTTATACTGTTGTAACATCACACATCATGCATCATGGTCGGCCCAGTCTCATATATTGCACGTGTTGAACAAGATTGGCACATGAGCTTGAATAACAAGACACGACTTGCTCTTTGACCACAACCTTGCTCTCAACCCACTTTCCACTCGCAGTCAAGTCCATGGTTTTTTCCTCCCATTGTCGCTGGATTCTGCTGGAATGATATTTGATGATGGACACTCGAGGGAGAAGATGGTGAATATGGGAGTTTTAAGTGAGTACCATGATTTTCTCCCCACTTATACCTTTCTGCCATGCATAACTGCATTGGCATGTCCAACTATGTTTGAATATGCATTTAAACACATTTGAATACACATTTAAACATGTTTGAACACGTGTTGAAACTTGTTTGAATGCATGCTGAAACTTTTTTGGGAGTGTGTTTAAACATCGGTGTTTGAACACGTTTAAACATGTGTTTGAACACGTTTAAACATGTGTTTAAACAGTTGCATTTGAATGGGCATTTAAATAGTAGTAGCATATTTAAGCAGTGATTAAACGTGACTAAACATTGATTAAACATTATTATTAATGCATTATTAACAGTATGTGGTGTATACTAGCATTTAATCAGTGTTTAAACACTGATTAAACGCTGATTAAACATGTGATCTAAACTAGATTTTGTTTAATCAAAATTGGTCCAGTTTTTAATCTAGAAATTATGATCAGGGATCAAAAATGTTGGAGTCACCATTACTTCAGGATTGATCTCTTTGTCAGATGATTGAGGGCCTGGAAAGGTCTACATCGTCATATCTAGGAGTATCGGAAAGATTCGGAAAATCAGATAGGACCCAGGAAGGAAGAATATGATTGAGGGACCATCGGAAGGAGTCATCAATGGTCGAGAGCGTTCGGATAAGCCTTCCATCCACTCCTGTGAGTCAGAATCAGCTTAGGAAGAAAGCTTGGAACTGTTTTGTCTATTCTAGTATTTACTTGGCATTTGTATAGAAGGGCTCAAAGCTCTAGTAGCTAGATAAGTGATTTCCTACCTGTTGCACTTTGGGTTCCGTATTCGGATATCTATTGTTATCAGTGTTTGTGCTATCCTTCATGTGATTTGAGACTTGATTTGAGGAATCGTCTTGGATTTGCATACGTCTTGACTTGGACTTGTCTTTGGTTGACATTTTGTGTTTGACTTTGTGATTGTCTGTTTGTGAGTTTGTGTGATATACGTTCCCAGCCTCCATCATACACCCTTGGTGTCTAAACACACTTCTGGTCTATAGGAAATATGTCTGTCGTGTTTTCTAGAAAATCAGTACAACCTGAAATAAAGCCTTCTATTGAGATAGAAACCTCACAAAGCTCTCCTTCTGACCTCACAAAACTCGGAATATCAA
Source organism: Megacollybia marginata (assembly GCA_003313965.1). Classification (NCBI taxonomy): domain Eukaryota; kingdom Fungi; phylum Basidiomycota; class Agaricomycetes; order Agaricales; family Porotheleaceae; genus Megacollybia; species Megacollybia marginata. The sequence continues at coordinate 11,808 of QLOY01000344.1, read as the reverse complement.
AGTGGTTGTGTGTATATTAGGAGTGTCTTGTTGTCTGCAGTGCTCTGTGTGGATTTGCAGGCTTTCTAGATATATCAGTCTCACCCCGTGCACTCGCATGTTCCTCATCATCAGCAACAAACCGCAAGTGCCCATTTTCTGGAAAAGGAATGGAACATCAACATACTGATGGCAGAGGGTATTAGCCTGATGCAGCGGGTTGTCCGGAAAATCCAGGAACATTGCCCACTGGTCAAAAATTGTGACCCTTTGGTCACTCAGGGTTACTATGATTGATGCAGTCCAGCCTTTCTCTAGCTCACATGCTTTCACATTTTCCCTCAGTCAAACACACCTTTTCATAGTCCCACCTTCTTTGTATCTGTAGCCTGAGCCTCAGTTTTGACTTGGGCATTTTTTGTCTTAGTTGTACTATTGTAGCAAATATATTTGTGCAGCTCCATTCACTGTTTTATTGCAGCAAAACAATATTAGTAATAATATTCAGCCTTCGGCAGCATCTCCTCTAGTCTGGTAATGCACTTAAGTAGTGAGACATGGGCTCTGTGAGATTATTAATACTATTAGTATTCAACCTGTGGAGAGTCTGTTGGAATGCAGTAATATTATGAATACTAGTGATACATGCATGCCCCTCAAGACAGCTATACTAATATTACTAGTATTCTGTTGGAGTGGAATGTGTCTGCAGTAATATCAATATTAATAATAGTACTAATAGCACACAAGCCCCAGATATAGGCTCTGCAAGATTATTGTATCAGTATTCAACCTGTAGAGAGTCTGTCAGAATGCAGTAATACTATGATACATGCATGCCCTTCAAGATGGCTATACTAATATTACTAGTATTCTGTCAGAGGTGATGTGTCTGCAGTAACATCAATATTAATAATAGCACACAAGCCCTAGATACAGGCTCTGCCAGATTATTAATACTATTAGTATTCAACCTGTTGGAGAGTCTGTCAGAATGCAGTAATATACTAACATTGCCATCGGAGTGGGCTGCGTCTGCAGTAACATCAATATTGATAATAGCACACAAGCCCTAGATACAGGCTCTGCCAGATTATTAATACTATTAGTATTCACCTTGTTGGAGAGTCTGTTGGAATGCAGTAATATACTAATATTACCATCGGAGTGGGCTGCAGCTGCAGTAATATCAATATTAATAATAGTACTAATAGCACACAAGCCCCAGGTACAGGCTCTGCCAGATTATTGATACTATTAGTATTCTAACCATGGAGAGTCTGTCGGAATGCAGTATCACTTTAAATATTAGTAATGTACATGCCCTGGCTAGAGTCACTACTAACATCAGAAGCATGAGAAGACTTTATGGCTGGAGTCTGTTAGAGCTAGTTAATATTATTAATACTAGTTGTGGTCTCCATAATATAGTCACTCCTAATGTTGGGCTACTATTATTAACACCCTGGGTGCTGGCTTTCTATATATACTAATAATAATATGACAGCCCTAGAGAGAGTCCTGTGATAGAAAATATTACTAGTGTACATGCCTCAGATAGACTCACCCAATGTAAAATTACTTACAATATTATAATATTGGAGTTTGCCCATAATAACAATAATAACTCTGGGTGGTATCTGCTGCAGTGAAGCAATATCATTAGTATTATTAGTGTCCCTATCCTAAGTAGAGTCACTGCCAACACTATCTGAGACACCATAATACTATTTGTATTAATAGAACTATTGGAAGGACGGAGCAGAAAATACTAATATTATCTCTCCTCCATAGTGAGGGGTATTGGTCAACACTGCAGTGGTAGGTACTAATAAATGGGTTGTACCTATACCTCATGGTAGAATACTAGTAATTGTGCTAAAGCACCTCTCAAAAGTTACTAGAGATTCAAGTGAAATGGGACAAACAAACTGGTGAGATTTTGTTTTCTCAAGAAAACTATGTCCTTTCATTCCTGATGGAGTTCAACTTACAGAACATAACTCCAAGAAATACACCAGAACTAGTCGGACAAGAGTTATCAGCAGACATGTCCCCTTCAAACCCCGAGGAAGAATCTGAGATAAAAGATAAGCTGTATGCTAACCTTCTTGGGAAGGTGATGTATGCTCAAGTAGCAATGTGTTTCAACATTTCAAATGCAGTCAAAAATCTCAGTTGGTTTCAAAAGAATTCAGGAATGTTGCACTGGAATGCATTACTCCACCTACTCAGTTATCTTCACTCTACAGCCCACTTTAAACTGACTTTCAGACCTCTGCCTCCTGGAGTATTCCCAGAGGAGTGGATAAAACCAGTGGGGTATGTAGACACAGATTATGCTGCATGCAAAGAGACTTGCAGGTCCACCTCAGGCTATGGCCAGAACACCAGTATCCTGGAGCTCCAAATAACAGGCAACTGTGGCACTATCCACTACTGAAGCCAAGTACATATCACTGTCCTGAGCTGCACAACAGTCCCAATGAATGTATTCTTGGTGTTCAGAAGTCGGGTTTCCCCAACCAGAGCCTGCAGAACTGAAAGGTGATAACCTCAGATCAATCCACCTCACAAAAACCACGAAGGATCATCACAAAGTCAAGCACATCAATATACAATACCACTTCCTTTGAGAGTTAGCAAGCACTGGTAAACTTGATGTCATTTCAATTCGAGGTACTAACAATCCAGCCAATATTCTAATGAAGCTGGTACCCAAGTCAACTTACCACAAGCACCTTTCCACACTCAGAGTCAAACTCTTCATCTAACCCACCTGTGCATGTCTGGGGGAGTGTTGAGAAATACCTGTACAGTTGGTTTCCCATTAAGTCAACTGTTTCTATTTTTATTCTTTCTTTATATATTGTTCCTCCTATTATGTAACCCTCAGTCATCTTATGCTTCACCATGACTGAGGTATGTTCTATCATTGTTAAAGGACACAACCTTACTTACTGTACTTAGTATTGATATTCTATCTAGGTAAATACCAAGACTAATATAGTTGTCTTATGCCTCACCACGACTGAGTATTGATATTCTATCTAGACAACAATTTCCTGTCCCAGTGAAGGGAAAAAGGATGTCTTTTAGCTTCCTCACATTCCTGCAAGTACTAATCCCTTGGGCCACAAAGAGGCAAGACACTGGACTACCAGTGGTGGTGGTCCTTGTTCAAGGGTGACTCATTTACCTTGAAACAGTGCCAATGTTGGTTTATCAGCAATGATGTATTATCAATTGTGACATTGTAAAGATCATTACCCTTCAGTGTACTGCAGATGTTCCTGGCTAGTCTCTCCTAGCCAGACAAATACACAATCGTTTTTTACACTGTGATGTGACAATGTGTATTTAGTCTGTTGTTTTCTTACAGTCTTTTTAGAGGAGGCAACTGACTTATTGGAAATGACATCTATTTGATGCAACAGCGACGCACTACTAGACAATTGAATAGTACAATAAGTTTAAGTAGCCTTCACAACCTCATTGGCCTCAGAAAAATGATGAAATTTTGAGTTTGCTGGTGCCTGGGACTGAATTCAACAAAGGGTGGGTAGCACAGTGCTCTGTTTGCATTCTGCTTCAGAAATGATTTAGGGAGTTGTTGAGTGACAGTGATGGGCGACAGAGATGATTTGGAGGGAGCTACTGAGAGGTAGAGTGTCTGGAGAGGCAATGTGTGCAGTGTATGGTCCAGGACCAATGCATTAGCAACACAGCAAGGTTTCAAACAGCAGATATACATTGTAAGGCGACGAGCAAAATGAGAGCTTATCAGGCCACTCAAAGACTTGGTGAAACTCATAATACCAAAACTAAAGAATACAGTGAATAGCTAAGGGCTTAAATACTAGATGGCTATCTGGTCGACGAGTGAGCGTGGGTGGAGCAAAGAGATAACAAGGGAAAAAGATAAGCTATCTATGTTGCATGTTCTGCGATAAGCTATCAGAAGTTAATTTAAAAGATAGTGGATAAGGGAAATGAAAGATAGCATGATATGAAAGTGAAATGAAATAGGGTTCTGATAAGACATGTGGGATAAGGCACATGATTCGGTGAATTTGTAACATTACCCCCCCTTTAAGATCATGGTCCCCATGATGGTGTCGTGAATTGGAACATAGGTTTGAAGGAGTCGAGGATAGTTCAGTTAGAGGTGATGATGATCCCTTGATTTGAAGATGTGGGTTTCGGTTTGTGAGGATGTTTTTTGTGGAAGTTGTCCGCTTCCTCTTCGGCATGTCGGACATTTCCACAAGGTTCCCAGGAGTTTTCTGCATCAGAAAAGCCTTTCCATTTGACCAGGTATTCAATGTATCAACCCTTTTTGCGACTGTTGATGATAGACTCAACTTCAAATTCTTCTTCTCCTTCAATTAGATCTGGTGGTGGTGGCGGTTCATTAGGTTGAATGTCGAAGGAGGGTTTGGTGAAGGGTTTAAGTAGCTTTTTGTTGAACACATTGTGTTTTCGTCGCCAGGTAGGATTCTGTGGCAATTTGAGTCGGTATGCCGCTTGTCCTACCTTTTCTATGATTACAAAGGGTCCATATCGTAAGTGATCTAATTTCTTGGCAGGTCATTGGGTTTTGATATTCGTGCCTTCTAACCATACTAGGTCTCCAGGTTCGTACTCTCGAGATTCAGAGTGGTGTTTGTCGAACTGTTGTTTCATCGCAGCCTTTGCTAGAGCCAAAGCTGCTTCTGCTTCCTGTCTTGCATTGGAGAGTTGTTTGACCCATTCTGTGGCCAAAGGTACTTGATCTCTTTGTAGTTCTGTACCGGTGTAAGGGTGGTAACCGTGATCAATGAAGAAAGGTGATTGTTTCATCATGGAATGAACTCGATTGTTGTAACTGAATTCCATGATGGCACACCATTCGCTCCAGTTGTCTTGTAGGTAGTTGACAAATAGGTGAAGGTATGCTTCTACTTCTTGGTTTGCCCTTTCTGTTTAACCGTCTGTTTCTGGGTGATAACCTGTAGATAAATGCCATTTGATGCCAAGCTGTTTACATATTTGATCCCATGCTTTGGCCACTGTTTGGGGTCCTCGATCTGATATTAAGATTTCTGGAAGACCGTGATATCGGATTACTCTATCTCGTACGAGATTTGCAAATCCTTCAGCGCTGAGTTCCATGTGTGTGGGTTCAACATGTATGTGGTGGCTGTAGGTGTTGGTGAATACTTCAATTGCGTTGAAGCCATTGGACTTGGGGAGGGGTCTGATCATGTCTGCTGTGACTTTGCACCATGGTTTTTTAGGTATATCATGCGGGTTAAGAGGGGCATGTAATGGTTGTCGGTCAATTTTATCTTCCTGACATTTGATACAACCATCAACGTATCGGCGAATCATCTTTTGCATCTGAGGCCACCAATAGTTTTGCTGAATGAGTTCCTGGGTTTTGTACCTCCCTGGATGTCCAGCTAACGGGTTGTCATGATGGTCTCGGATGATCCGCTCACGTAGTTTATGGTTTTTTGGCATGTATATCCGATTGTCATAAAAGATTAGTCCATCTGATTCTTTCCACTTCTTGTCTTTTCCTTCCAGAGCTTGTTTGGCTGAAGGATCTAGTTTTCATAATGGATCCTTTAGCTCTGGTAGGTACTCTGGTGGGTTGCAAATCACGACTGCTTCTAGTGCTCAGAAAGTCATAGGTGCTAGCATGACAATGTTTTCATTGTCTTTGTGTCCCATGTCGTGGTCTGGCCTTCTAGACAATAAATCTGCCCGTTGGTTTTGTTTGCCTGGTTTGTGGTGTAATGTGTAGTCATAGTCTGCTAGTTCTGTGACCCAGCATGCTTGTTGTCAATTGAGCTTCTGAGGTTGTCGGAAGTATTGTAGATTCTGATGATCTGTCCAGATCTTGAAGGTTTGTCTGGCTCCTAGCACCAGGTGTCTCCATTCCACCAAGGCTTCCATGATTGCAAGCATCTCTTTGTCATAGATCTCGTAATTTCATTCTGTGGGTGAAAATGCCTTGGAATGGAAGGCAACTGGGTGCCATTTGCCTTCTATCTGCTGTGAAATTACTGCACTGATTGCTCCTTCTGATGCATCTGCTTCTATTCTAAATTGTCCTTCATCTTCTGGTATATGAAGGCAAGGGGCTGTCGTGATGGTTTCTTTTAGAGTGTCGAAGGCCATTTGTTGTTCTGCTTCCCATTTCCATGCATTGTTTCCGGTTAGTTGGGTCATGGGCTTCACAATTTTTCTGTAGTCTTTAACAAATCTCCTGTAGAAATTGCAGAACCCTAGAAATTGTTGTAGCTCCTTCTTGTTATTAGGAACTGGCCATTTTCGAATGCCATTGACTTTAATCGGGTCCATCTCGACTTTGCCTTCAGAGACTATTAATCCTAAAAATTCTATTTGTTGTTTTTTGAATTCGCATTTTTCTGGTTTTAAATAAAGTTTGTTGGTGCTGAGGATGGATAAGACCTGATGAACCAGTTTGCAGTGTTCGTCTAGGTTGTTGGTAAAGATGAGTATGTCGTCGATGTAGACGAGAACCTTTCCAGTATTGATCAGGTCTCGTAGGAGTTCATTCATCATCGTCTGGAATGTGGCGGGTGAATTAGTGAGTCCAAAGAACATTACTAGGGGTTCGAATAGTCCTCGGTTTGTGAGGAACACTGCTTTCCATTCATCTCCTTCCTTGATTCGTACATTGTTGTACCCCCATCGTACATCAAGCTTTGTGAAATACTTGGCACCTTTCAGTTTGTTCACTAGCTCCTGGATAAGGGGGAGAGGATATCAGTTTTTGATGGTCATGTCATTGAGTTTTCGATAATCCTGTACTGGCCTTGGTCTTCCATCTTTTTTCTTGATAAAGAAGAAGGGTGAGGCCATGGGAGATTTAGAGGGTTGAATGCATCCAGTGCATAAATGTTCTTCGAGGAAGGCATCGAGTTCTTTTTGTTCATCTAGGTTGAGAGGGTATACTTTGCATCCAGTCGGTTCTGATCCCGGTTTTAGTTCTATGGCGTGGTCCCAGGGTCAATTTGGCGGTAGGGTGTCGAATTCAGTTTTTTCAAAACCTTCTTCAAACCCTTTGTACTGTTCTGGGATCGGATCCGTCTTCTTGTTTTTCTTGAACTCTTCTGCTAGTGTGTTGGCAATGGACTGATGAGCTCGTATGAAGGCTTTATTCCTTCAGAAGTTGCGAGGCAGCTTTGGATATTTCATCCAAATCCTATCTCCCTCTTCAATGTCTTCTGGTTCCAGTTCCATGTATCCACATGTGGAGGGACATCTGGTGAAATGTAAGGATCCAGTAGTCCAGTCGACTTCCGGGTTGTGGAAGCTCAACCACTCATGTCCTAGAAACACGTCCGATCGTCCCAGATTGGTGACTGCAAACTTTCGGATTTCTGAGTGTCCTTCTACGATCATTTTCATTTCTGCATAGTGTGTGATTTTTCCATTATTGTTTTCCGTGGCATCCGTGTTATATGCCGAAATTGGGTGTTCCCATTTGTGCAGGGACAACCCTTTTTCTTTTGCGAACCGTTGACTGATACAACTGCCCGTGCAGCCACTATCAAGAAGTGCTTGTGTTTGATACTTGGTTCCTTTCTCTAGATCTTGGAGTTCTATCTGGACGTTTAGCTCCCGATCTGTCTTTGTGGTCCTGAAGATGAATTGTTTTGGTTTGTGGAGGTCCTCTAGCCAGTCTAGAGCTTTGTTGGTTGGAATGTTCAGCAGTTTTTCAACGAGGTGCTGGTCTACTTCTCGTTGTTTTTGATCATGTACCCACTGTTTCAATGTTCCCACTCCTGCTTCAGCGGCTAGGTCTCGTAGTCGTGATAGAACCCATAACGAGGAGAAAGGTTTTGGCTTCTTTTGTTCCAGTGGTTGTTCCTGGAAGTGACCCGAAGAAGGAAGGTTGGGTTCTTCGTCTTCGACTTCTTCGATCGTTGTCTTCTATTTATTTGTTGTTTTGACGCTGGACTCTTTTGCATGTGAAAAAGATGTATTCCTATTGTACAATGCCTCGGGGCATGTCTGACAAGAAACGTGTGCATAAGAGTCCTGAACTGGGGATGACGAAGTCGCGTCTACTTCGCTCCCATCTAAAAACCCGCAGCTTTCTTCAGCTGCTCCTTCTGTTTGTCTGTAATCTCTGTGAAATTGATGGTTTCCAACGTGCACATGGTGAAAGGTCATTTGGGTGGTGGTTTGAGATGACAGTATCGACCGGGGTGTTTGTTGTGGCAATCTGGGCATTCTCCCCTACAATCTTGAGAGAGATGATGTCCCATTTTCTTGCAATGTCGACATTCAAGCAGTCGTTTGGTTCGTGCTGTATCGATATCCATGGGCTGTCCTTGTCCTCCATATGTTTGGGCCGGTGTGTAGTGTTCTGAAGCATTATGAGTGGTTCGTTGTGGTGAAGTGTGTTGTCAAGGCGGTATAGGCTTTCCAGTATGAAAGGCGCTGAATCTAGATTTCTCTTCTTCAAGTGCCATTTCTATGTTGTACAACCTCTGTTTCACCCCTTCGTACCTGTTTGGAATGGGTATGCCTCCCCTGTATAATTCTGTGGTGATTTCGCATTGTACTTGGTTTTTTAAGAGATCGATGAGGACGTTGTCTAGCTGTCGATATCCTGCTGTGGCAGCCTTAAGTTTGAATCTAGTGAAGTATTCCGTCAAGGAGTCCTTCCCTTGTCTGAGCTGTCGTAGTTCATTGGCGGCGTTGATTTTTAGATTGGGGTCTTCAAAGGCTTTCCTCAGTTCTCCAATGAACTTGTCATAATCGTTGGTGTTTAGGGCTCCGAGATAAAAATTGTCTTCTTTCCAATTTCGAAGCCAGTCTGAGGCGACACATGCTGATCTGTCTTCTGTGCCTAGGTACAAGATAACAAACCAGATCTTTTGTTCATCATCCCTGAACTCGCTGGCGTATGCCATGAGATAGGTTTCAACTGCTAGAATGAACCCTTCCCATTTTGTTTTATCGCCTGTGAATCTGGGTGGTTTGGTGATTTTGATCTTTGAGTTGACATTAGAAGGTGTTGTGGTAGCAGCGACCGGGGTAGCAGTGAGTTTTGAGTCTTTCGGGACTCCGTCAGGGTCTATGATCACTGTGCTTTTCCTGTTGGGTGTTCTGACTAGGATGGTGCCCATATATCCCGTTGTGGACTCGAATATTTTTATCAACTCTCCCACCAACGAGTGGTCCCTCATGTCTTTGTGAATTTTGTATGTTGCTGGGTCGAGTGAGTTTCCAAGGATGCAGATGAAGTGAGTCATTTCTAGTCGCTGAGACACATATAAGGTCAGTTCTCGTACAATGCGTGCGCCTGCCGGATCTTTAGGGAAGTAGTATGGCGGTTGAGTGGTGTTTATTGCTTGGCTGGGAGCTGTTGCTGAGGTGGATGCCTCTGGCATATTGGTGTCTTGATCTGTCATGTTCTAAATTGAACTTTCAGGGCTGATTTGGTTGGTGTTAAGGTTCTGTGTTGTGGAGTGGAGGTGGAAGTTTCTTCAAGTTCCCTTTTTACGACTGGTAGTTCTCGAAGTGAAGGTTGTGGCGTTTCTGGTTCTGGTCATTCGGGTGGAGTGAAGAAGCTTTCTTCGAAAGGTACTGGAATGTTTTCGGGATCGTCCACAAAAGTGTCAAGAAACTGGTATTCTTCTACTGCTTCTTCAAGAAAGTCGGTTGTAATAATAATGTCTCTGGGCTCGAAAGTCTTTCTGTCCGAATGATATCTGATTTCTGGAATGTATCCAACGTATATGTTACGATAAACATGGTATGATCCGTCTGGTTGTGCGTGAGTTACAAAGTGGTTTGGTCCGTATATGTTATTGACATATCGTGTCAAATCAATCGGAGCTGATACTGGTGTACCCCATCTCGTTAGACAGAGAGGTGTGGATGTGTTGGGTGTAGACGTGACGGCGGCCGTGTCCTCTGATAGCGTGGTATAAGGTTATGAGGGTTTCCTCAACTGCGACTGGGTCGGTTTGCTCGATTTGTTCTTGTTGTTGGATGAAGTCGAAGAAGTCTCTTTCGTCGTCGGTTAGGACGTTCAACACCCACAGTAGGTCAACTGAGTGGAGGTAATGTGATTCTTTTTCGAGAGCTGCTCTGAGCACACCCCAAAATTTCAAAAAGTCTGTATTTGGCACGCTAAATCGTTATAAACCAATCTTCCAACCGTGCTTGTCTCGCTATTCTCGTCTGAATCTGGGAGAGCGCTGGGGCATCTCCTCATCTGATTGTCGTTTGTGTTTGTTGTGCCATGCTGGCGTCTTCGTGGTGCTGTGCTGAAATGCTTCTAACTCCGCTGCGAGGAGTTTGCCTTCTTCTGACTGATATGGTTCTGACCACGCTGCGGTGTCGAACCCAAAGCTTATGTCCGTATTGATTCCTCTGTCTGTGCTGTTGTTGTCTGTGCTGATCCTGGTATCTTCATAAAGATGTCCCCACCTTCCTCGGTTGATGTCGTCGAACCGTTTCTTAAGACTTATGAAGGTTGCTAGGGGAATGTGAGCGGTGTAGTCTATCGGGTTAGTGTTGGTGCTGCTATCGATGTATTCTTTGATTTCTGGTTCAGTCTCAGTGGCGATGCTATTATACGTCTTTCTTTGACTAATCCAGTCCTGTGTGAAGAGATGAGTGTAGTAGATTCTACTGATGTTTCCGGGCATGTAATCGAACGGAGCGGAGAATCTGTTTATGATGTCGTTAATTCTTTGGTGGATGGCAATGTATGGTGTAAAATTAGAGTCGAGTTGTGCTTGGTGATGTCGTCGGAGTATTCAGTTGTTTTGGGCTTTTTGTTGCTGTTCAGCTTCCGTGTGTGCCACTTAAAGCCATTAGCAATTCAAGACCGGTTAGTTTTGTCTGCTCACTGTCATTTGTCTTATTGGGAACTTCCCGCTAGCCAACGGTACTACCAAGTAAGACAATGAGAGTTTACAGGCAAGTTGCTCCGATGTGGCGGTTCTGACGTATGCGTAGGTGTCGGTTGATGCAACGGCATTGATAGGAACGCTACGGGGCGGGGTCTGCACACGTGCGGGGCTGTCGACACCTGAGACAGGCGCTAGAAGCGAGCGGAGGCGATGGCCGAGGGAAGTCGCACGGAAAACGATCCGCAACAACACTACCCACAAACAACACCAAAACACACACTAACTAACTCCTACTGAGATGCACTAGTCTCTCTTTATATTCCAGGGGTGTGAGTTAATGCTCTTTCTGAAGTTTGTCACAAGAGAAGGCCTCTGCGGACGACGACTTTTTAGAGTCTTGTTGCTTAGTGTACGGATATGGAGTCTATCTTTAGAATAGAAGCTCCTCGGGTCTTTAAACGTGCAAAGTTCGATCGAAAAATCAAACTTCTTTCAAAGTGATTTTGCTTGGGTTGCAAGACTTATTGCAAAGTTCAGTTCTTTAGACCTTAAGACAATGTTCAATTGATGGGTTCCAATCCCAACCAATCTAGGTTCAATTCCAGACAAGTTCCGTATTCCTGAGTACACAAGACCAAAACTCTCAAGACCGAGTCTCAAGATCCAAACTTAGCAACTAATCTCGCACTTGAGATCAATCAAACAAATGATATTACACCGAGCCAAATACCCGAGGGTAGGCAAGGGGCGTTAATTCTCTACCGATTACTAGGTCCTCGGGTCCTTATATACTTGTACAGAACGATAAATATAGACAAAACAAAACAAAACTACAAAGGCCATGCGTGTATTCGGTCCGATGAGTCACAACTAATGAGAAATGACATAGAAAGGCAACACCGCGAGTGGGTATCCATATGCTGCGCCACCGATCGTG
>QLOY01000340.1:0-19884 GCA_003313965.1 Megacollybia marginata | reverse complement strand
AGTTAGAGCATGTCATAGCTTCTGTGGCTGTTGAAGGCTCACAGTCTGCCCTGTACTCCATCATGTCCTCTGGTTTGAGCACTGTTGAGGACCTGTCTTTGCCTGCCTTCTTCTATGCAAACATTGGGATGCATACTTCTGCTTATTATCTGTGAATTGCTCATGTATTTCAGGTTTGATCTGTTCCTTACCTGCACAGCCTTTTCCAAAACACAGGTTTTATAATGTTGTGTGTTCCCTTGATGCCACAATGCATCTATGTCCATGCTCCCCCTTTAAAGGCCCTCAACAATATATTATCTGCCAATTCCTACCATCATGTCCATCTTTGTGCAGTTTCACCTGATGTCTTGTACCCACTCACTCTGTATCTTCCCAATCCAACCTCCTTGCCTCTATTTAGTTGCCTTTGCAATTAAAATCAAGAAAGAGGAAAATGATGTGCTGGCACACCTATTATATTATCAAATATCTCTATAATAGGGTCATTCAAGCTGCTACTTATTTTTTTACTTATTACTAAATTAACTGACTTAAAGCAGCTGTAATGCTGCTTTTTAATGAATAAGTCACTTGATTGCCACTTATGGCATTTTTTCCAAGTCAAGGCATTCAAGCCTGTCACTTATTTTGTCACTTATTGCTTACTTCTTGCCATTCCTGTCTCTCAGATATGTCCTGTTCTAGCTGAGTTATTGCTCTTTTCAAAATAGAATAGACAACTGCCTTTTTGAGAATTGTGTTTTTTTAGAAGCATTCACTTTTTGCTTGTACCTCAGTCAGGACTCCATGGATTTTGATAAAAATTACATATAGTTATGTAAGACCAAGCTGCAGATGCTCACAGCAAAAAAAAATTCCAAAACTCAAGCATATAAAATTCAGCCTGTCTACCAGCCCTTTTCAATCACTGGAAGGAGATGGCAGCACTTGGGGACAAGCTGAAGGGCTATAGAGACTCTGAGTAACATTACTGAGATGCAAGGGTAGTGCTGGGAGTAGTATAATACATAGAGAAAGTGTAACACAACAATGGATGAACATCAACCAAAGTCACATGATGGTTGATTTCAGGATATCTGTTTGTATTGTCTGAGGTACAGCTCTCACAGCTCTCTAATATAGCTGTGCACCTGAGCAATGTAATATAAAACATATTACTAACTTACTGCATCCTTGACCTGTTCTGGCTGAGATACAGTCTTCCACCAGTCCTTGGCACATCCAAATTTAGTTTGCTCTTGAGAAATTCCCATGATGCTTTGAAGCAAATCAACCTTTTGGGACTGTTAAATATTACTTCATACTTGTAGATTAGCCAGTAACAGTATAGATAAGATGGGCACAAAAAGAAATCTAGATGAATCTTTTGGAAATCATGTCCGAACACTTCCATGAGTCCTTGACTCAGTCACAAAAGCTTAATGTTAACACCTCAGATTACTCATCCATAGCACCATCATCACTATCCTCCTCTTCCTCATCCATCTCAGGCTTCTTGGGTCTTGGAATAGCATGTTCAATGTTGCTGAGCTTTGGTTTCGGGCCCTTTTTGCCTCCAGACTCCCATGCTTTGACAGCTGCCTGATGGTTGGCTTGCAGCACCTTGTTTCTGTCCACACACTCCATGTCAGCCTTCTTCTAGCCACGCTATGCTTCTCTCATGCCTTCCTTCTCTTTTCCTTGTTTCTCTCCTCATCCTCTTGAGCCTTTTGAGCCTCATCAACCATTTGGACAAACTCTCTTGATGTGAGTAACCGTGCCTTTCTGTCCCCTAGTTTCTTGACCTTTTTCCAATTGTTTTTTTTAGCCTTCTCTTCTGCATGCTGAAGCTGGCCCAAGATCGGATCTGCAGCAGATGCATATTGCACTGCCTAAATCAATGGGGCCCTGCTCCTGCACATCTTTATAAAGGTCAATTGTGTGTTGGGTGTATTTTTCTGTCAGCTCAACAAAGTTCTTCCACTGTTTTGGCTTTGACTCTGCTCTACCAACCATACTGTCTTGAACAGATTGTGTTTTATTGGCTACAGTGAGCAGAATTCAGCAGGAGAGCAAAAAGAGCAAGTCATCAGAAGGTGTGTTCCAAATTTAGAAAGTGTGATGTGACAGCTTGTGATGTCACTCAGACACTAATTTCTGGTTTCTATACTCTGTCTGATCATCTATTGTCATCGGATATGTATTAAAGAGTACCCCTGTTTGCAGTCATACAGTCTTCCACTGGTCCTTGGCATGACCCCAGTCCATGGCACATTTCTGTTTTGCAGTCGCAATTCTGGGTCAATTGTCTTGGAGTTTTCTATCAATGGAAGATATTCATTAGAGCTATAGAAGTACCAAGTATTTGGGTTAATACATAAGCATATGCATTTTCCAGTCTGCAAAATATGTTGACAAATGAGCCAATTGAAATATAAATGCCAAATCCAAAGACATGAAGGCCAACAAATCATGTATATGTTTGTATCAACCAGTACCTATGCATGTACCAGGCTGAGGATGATTTTTTCGAGGTTGGATTTTGTGATTTCTTTGCTATGGGCATCTGCAGCTTGGTCTTACAAGGAAGTATATGTAATTTTCATTGAAATATATGGAGTCCTGACTGAGGTATGAGCAAAAAGTGACTGCTTCTAAAAAAAACACAATTCTCAAAAAGGCAATTGTCCATTCTATTTGGAAAAGAGCAATAAGTAATTCTAAGCCAATATTAGTATACAGATATAGTGTTGTACTTTTTATTAATTGTTGCATGTAAATGGCATCCATGAGAATACAAATAGCAGTGTCTCTACATCAACTCTCTCTTTACTATCACTAATCCTGTGTAGTAGATTGGCATGCCAGTGGAGCCCCAGTGCAGTTTTATAGGACATCCAGGTCCTCTTTATTCTGGGTTAATGTGATGAGGCTACTTTGGTCTACAAAACCACCTTTTGCTCTCCACAGTCCAAGATGTTAGATCTTGCTTCAATATTTATGGCACAATATGTGTGGGATACCTGGGCTCAGTTATCCCATGGGTCATGTGCATCTGGAAGGACACAGGTAGAGTATGCTGAATTTCTTGCTATTTTTATTTCTTGCTGGACACAAGCACAACAATGAAAAAGGTCCAGACAGCTATGGTAGTGACTGCAATGCTCCATCTACAAGCATCCTGCAATACAGGTAAATACTGCACTCTTTTTTTACTTCACATTGTATATCCTCCTTCATCTGTGTCAATCTTGTGCTATGAAACATCAGTCTAAATTTGGCAACTCTGTGACAAAAATAGAAATTTGACAACCAAGCTGAGATAATTGAGTCTCTTTCAGAGGCTTAATGATCAATACTACCATCTTGAGAGCTTCAAGGTGAGCTGGATCAACTGGGTTCAACATGGCAGCTTGAGTCTGAGCTGCAAATTCTTTTGTGTCAGCTAGTGTCAGCTAGTCGACAGAAGCAGAGCTATCAATGTCATTGTCATTTAAAACACATAGAGGCCATTCAAACAACTGCCTTTCCTTTTCTCACATGCCCAGGACAAGCTCAAGTCAGAAAAACTCTACATACTGCTGTCCATGTCCTCTGGATGGTACTTTCATTTTTGTTCCAGAGGCTGCTAATGCCACCATGCCAATCCTTTGCTGCAAAATGCTCATTCCAAAGAGCACTAGCATGGAGATTACCCAATGTTGCAGCATTGCCACCAGCTGCTCAAGACTCATTCATTCCAACTGTCACTCCAGAATCATTTGCCACTAGGAATTATCCTGATTCAGCTACAAGCCTGCATCAGAAAGAGCTCCAAAGAGCTGGTAGAACTTCTAATAAAGCAGAGAAGTGAATTTTACATTTGTGAGTAATTCAAATCACAGATCATCAATCAATCTCAAACTGAAATATCATTCATACTTTCCTCACCATATGCTGCAGAGGTATATTCCCCTGAAATGCAGGTCTCAGAGCTGTGAGTTATGATCCAACTGTCTTCTAGTTCTCTAAACTGCAATGAGATTTCCACTCTTATCCCCTGTTGAGAATATGATCCAGTGAAGGACTGGCCTGCATAGTAGTATACCTAATAGGTTTTTGCTTATTAAACTATCTGACTGCCACTTCCTTGTCAGAGTCCTATGTTATCAATCTTGGCAGTGGAGTCTCCAGTGTGCTAGCATAAATTTCCCTCAGAACACCTTGGAATAGAACAAATGGACATTGCTGCTAAAACAGCACAACACTTAGTCCAAGAAACCTTCATACAATCTCAAATGTAATCAACTCATTCAAGGAGATATAACGATCTACTGGATCATCTTAACAGGGCAGATTTGATGGTCTGCTATTTGGTGCAGAATGCAAGTACTTTCCTTCTCTATATGCTAAAGCTAACATTATCTATGATATAAACACCATACTTGACCAGACTCTAAAAGATGGAGCTATTATCATTTCTTTGGTTGCACTGCAAAGGGTGGTTTTTATTACTTTCAACAGATTGATTGCCAATATTTTGAGACGAAGTTGGCTGAAGTAAGTCTTATATGCCAGCACCCTAGCCATATTGAAAAGATGTGCAGTTAAGAGCTAGATATGACCATTTCATTAGAGACAAAAAACAAACCCTTTTTGTGATAAACATGAATTTATCTATGAAGGTATGATCTCCTATGGAGAGTCTCCTCTGAAAGAGTGATCCATGTTGCTCAGGGTCTAGTCTCCTAACTGCCACCAGGTTGACAATAGGTCTGCTCTAACTTATTAGCTACTTATTTCTCTACTTATTTCAAATAAATGATAGAATAATCAAGGAAATAAACTGAGGTGTTGCTTTTTCAGAAATAAGTGACTTATTCCTCACTTATTTGTTATTTTGGCAGAGAAATGTAAAAAAAGTCACTTTTTTCAAAGTGGGGGGTTTCAAGCTTCTTACACTTATTATTAAATCACTGCTTAATTGGCAATAAGTGGGAATTAAGTAGAAACATAAGTAGCAAAATAAGTTCAATCCTGAGCTCCCCTAATATCTCACTGACACTTGTTTGCAGACTTTGTTTTTTGGGAATGAGGTTCAGGCAGACTGTCTTTGGGCCATTTTACTCATCATCACTTTAATAAGCCTCAAATTAAGGCAAAATATCTGTAGTGAAAGTCTCATCAACATATCAATACTATTGGAGCCAATAGTACTAGATATAGTAATGAAAGCAATACTACCCATTCCTCTGGGTATCCTGATGGACTAAAGCCACTTGGCTCCAACCCATTCTGGTTGATGTAAGCTTCAAGAGAGCCAGTAGGTGGTTTGGGGCTATCAACAATTGGCTCCGAGTTTCTCATTTGATAGAGACTGTCCTTATGCACTGGTAGGTTTAGTACTAAAAAATAACTTGCCAAGGCATTCATTATAGTACTCTTTCAAAACTCTGATGTGGACATGCCTTTACAGGTGATTTATCTGATGTACAATGCATACTGTAGCCTGTTTTAAGACTGGACTGGTCAACTCACCTCAGTGCCTGTATTCCACTGTTCTCATATTGACCTATTACAATTTGACAAGTTACAAAGCCCCTCACAAACAAGGAACATAAAGCAACCTGTTCAGTTTGTTCTTGGAGATGTCAGTATTAAAAGATGTCAGAAATAGAAATATGTAAACAAAGCTAAATGTTGATGCTCAGCTTCCTGTTCAACATCCAAGGTCTTTGCTTCCTTCTCATAGTGTGCTTTAGAGGTTGCTAAATTTTTTATACATAAGAGCTTGTAGATGTGCATCTTATGGAAGGTGGCTTTTGCTCCCATTCTGTATTGTGAACTGCCTTGTGTATGTGGCAAGGCTAAAAGTAAAGGTGTGTTCAGCAATTCAGGATTGCTTTGGAGGTGTGGTCTCTTGTGCAATTTTCTCAATACTTTTGATCAGAGATGATAATGATCAGTCTTCCCCCTCATTTGTCTCCTCATTACTGGTGATATGCTGGTTACATGGCTAGACCTACAAACCAACAAGAACCAAGGGGGTCACAGGATCAAAATCCCACACATGCGGGGGGGTCATTGAAATTTCTAATGCAACCTTGATCTCAGACTGCTCCAGAGATGTATATCTACATTAATTGAAGCTTTAGTGGCTTCAAAAACACTTAGATAGCAAACTGAGGCCAGATACAGAGGATGATACAATGTGATGAGTCAGTCACATGATAGCATCAGTCAGTTGTAAACACAAATCAAGTATGAACAGACAGTTTGCAAATTGTTTACTGCTTAGCAGGCTTGTAACCAAGGGGGCACCAGGCTGAGAATCCCATACCAGATGTCAGTAGGTAGGTCCGCCATCAGAGGTCTTAAAAATTTAGTTGAAACTCTACTTGTTTTGGTTCAATTTAGCTTTAAAGCCCTTGAAACAGCATTGAAGGCCCTTAAACAAATGTTTCTCCCAGTGAAATAGCTTCAATGACTCAAATTCTACATGCGTGGAGAACACCATGGCAAGTACAAATCCTGGCCTGGAAAGTAGATCACATGTCACACCACAGGTAGCCAAAATTTAGAGCATTTGGTAAGTTACATTTGTATATATAATATAAGACAAAGTGTATATAGCCTACAGAACAAGAAGATAAGGAAAGTATCTTACTCACAACCTGCCTCTGAGTACACTGCCACATGCCCAGCAGCTTTCAACATGGAGCAGCTATTGCAAAACGACAGAGCAATAATGGCAGTGGTGTCTTCAAATGTAACAGTGTCACAGACAACACTGCCTCTGACAACCCTTTTGAACCCTATCCAAAGGGTAACAACTGTGTCAGCCCACTGCCTGATGTTGATATCAATGCGAGCAGCCATGTGTTCAAAAATAGTGTCAGAATTTTTACAATAGCAGTGGTCAGAGTGGACAATTCAGTAACAATTCTGACAGCAATTCTGATCTGATTCTGGATGGCACCGGAATTGCTGATCATCAAAGCAGTGATTCTTCAAGACAATTCCAACTGCCCATGTTGATTGCTTCTTATGTAATACTGTATGGTCCCTCAACATGAACAATCAAATACATAAGCTGACTGTTTCTGTCCTCCAGCTTAGAGCCTCATACCTGTGACCATATATATCTCTAATCTCATTCCTCACCCATTTCCTCAAACAGTCCCAAAAAATGACAGTCAGAGTACAAAGTGATTCGGACATGATTCTGATGTCAGAATTGCTGCAGAATCTGATCAGAATTGTAGTCTGAATTATGTCTGAATCATCAATTCTGACTGTGACTAATGTGTTTCAATCCCCAAAGAGACTGTACGAAGCAGCAGCAGGGGTCAGTGTAAAGATGCAATTGCCAATATCCAACAACACAGTGCTTCCATTGCACCCTGCAACCCATTGAGCAAGTACTCCTGCTTGAAAGTGACAGTCTAACCAGATGTTAATCTTGTCTATAACTTCCAATTCTTTCATGAACATGACAGTGTCAAAGCCAGTGACACTGATCTTCTGTCAAAGCATTTGTCTCTTTGCCATAATATGATGTACAATCCTAAGAATGTTTAGTCTGAGAATAGTGTATGTACTTTGCACTGAAAGGGGGCAGGTTACACTCTGTAAGCACACCTCAAATGCAAAACAACATCTCAGTTGGATCTAAGCATGCAGATGTTACCAAATGCCACAGACCACCAGTCTTCACCAACTGGAATGGCTCACAGGGCAAATCCTACCAGACCATGTTGAGTACAAGAGAGGAAAATTACAGGATGTACCATTGTAAAACTCCAATAATCGGTGAGACTGGTAGCAACCCTTGATGGGAGATTCAGCAATGTCATTCAAATAAGTGACTATCAGAATAAGTAAGATGCATCCACCCAATGACTGCTAACCTGTGTCTGCAACTTTGTAACCAACATAGTGATGTTTAACCCACCTGTATGTTCCGTATTTTAAGTTATAACAGTTCCCCTAAATGCCCAAGACTGTCTCCATGTCAGGGGTACAGAGTTGTTTACCTGCTGGCTAAGCTCTGGATATTGACATGTTACATCCACTCAGGCACAAAACAGAGCAATGGAACAAAGAACCAGAAAACTCTCCTGAGACACATGGAGGGCATCTGGGAACCCAGCATAATGTCTCACCATTTCATTGTCCCATTGTCCCACCAGCCCAAGGTAATTTGTAGGAAACTGTATATAATGTGTACATACATTCATAGAATAGAGATAGTACACACTGCAGAGCACTTTGGAGCCTTTTATGGGTCAGGCACGTGACACCATTTTTTTTCAAACTGTGCTCACTTCAAGGTATACACATCCAGACTCTGCCACCAGCTAGCCAAATGAGTCTATCACAAATACTCAACACTCTTTGTTGCTCTGATAATGCAACCAGCTCAATTTCTCTGTCCCAGCTTATGCTCTTTGTCCGTATCTGTTCCCTCATCAGCTCAAGATTCTTATCATCTATCCTTCCACTTATACTGGAGATTCAGCACCACCTTTCCTGCCTAGTGAGTTTTTATCTCTGTCATGTAGTATGCCTACAGACCTTATTGACCAGTGTTGGTCTCTTCTCAAGGACAACATTTGGTCTGGCACTTTTGCCTTTTTACAACCAATGTTCCTCACATACAGGGTTGAGCAAGGGTTCCATAAGTCTCTATCTACTTTTCTGTGCTTGCCCACTTTTGCAGCATCATCTTATTGTCTCTACCCACCTACAAGCATCTGTATCAATCCTGGGTGCTTGTATGTTTGTCAGGAGAAACAGGTCAAGCTACAGGGTGCTGTGGAACAAAATGCGATACTCTACACTATAACTTGAGGGCCACTAGCTGTGCAGTGTACCCATATAACCTGTGATAGTAAGTTTTTTGATTCAAACTTACTTGTATGTTACTGACTACACGTTCAGGCTGCAAGGCAATCTATCACATCAACTATTACATTCATGAGGATCAGTGTGTATACTATCCCAATGTCAAGATCCCAGAGATTATCCAAGTCAGAGATCATCAGTTTGTTGAGAGGAAGCTCATTGAATAGTGGAGACACAGCACATTGTTTTCTTGGTAGGTGCTTACTGGTTTTGCAAATTTCCATTGAAATACTGTTAGGACATCTTCAGCTAACTGTGCTCATATTTATTTGGCCACTTTTAGTACCAAGGACATGCTGCCTAAAGGATGCCATGAAGAAAAAGTGTTATCTGTTAGACAGGTCAGTAATTAGCAGGAAACTAGCCATACTATGATATTATTACAGTGTCTCTACAGTTGTGAAGGTCATAAAAAAGAGTGAGGAGCGATGTGAAGTGGAGGGAGAAGTATAGTTCGAAACTGTGATAAATACAGTCCCGTCACAAGTGACTGACAGGGACCACATCAGCATCAGTGACGACAGCTGACAGAACCAGATCTCTCGATTGCAATCGGGGGGTGCAGGGCGAAAGGAGAGAGAGAGAGAGAGAAAGGGGAAACGGTACAGAGAGGGAGGGGAACGGGACAAGTAAATGGGAAGAAAGAAAGAGTGAGTACCCACCTGAAATCAGTGCAAGACCTGAAGTTGGCACCGACCCCTGCAACAAGGAGGGTTCTAAAGTTTTCTGACAATGGAGGCATAGCGGTAGTGGCGGCAGTGGCAGGAGAGACAGTTGAGAGTTGGCAGAGAGTGGCAGAGAGTAGAGATGATGGAGGGAGACAAATAGGCCTTGTGAGTGACATAAGCCTCATGAATGCCTCATTGAGGGAGAATTTTTTTTTCATGCTTATATTCTGCATCTGTAATTACATATGAATAGAATTTAGCTTAATGAGAGACAGGCGTGGTGTAGGGAATGAAAGCAGAGCCCATAGCAATAGTCACCAATGCAAGACAGACACTTAAATACATTAAAAAAAGCGAAAAAAAAAAAAAAAAATGAAGCTTGCCTCCAATATAACGGGATGAGATTGGGATCATCATCCTTGAGTTTGGTCCAATGTGCAGTCAAGGGGAGGCATAAAGATTTCGATGTAAGTCAGATTCGCAAGTGAGTGGCCTACTGCATCAGCTAAGGTACTGACAGTGTCGTACAGGATGAGCATATTCTTGTGTTGATACTTCTCAAATGCAAAGACCAAGTTGCAAAGGACTGGTTCGAGATATGGAGCAAGCTCTGGACCGGCATCTTCTTCAAGAGTCGTGAAAGCACTGCAGCCTCCTGCTTACAAAGGTTATTAGAGGCCAGGGCCAGGAAATGAATGCAGACTTACATGAGGTGATGTTCATGGAATTAGTGCAGAGCGGGTGACAGTAAGTGATTAGAGTGAAATGTAAGTAACACAATCAGGGCCAGACTGTCTTGTGAGAGACAGGACTGTATTTTTGGTTGGTTTGAGGCTTCTAAGAAACCACGAACTGACCAAAAATACAGTCTCTCTCTGACAAGACAGTCTCAGAGGGTATTGACGTGCGTTTAATGCGTGTCAGCACATCAACGCGTGGATACCATGTGACCCTGTTGATTCCATTCTCACTCACTCACTGTCCACATCTCTGCTCATTTCTGTCGATGTGCAACTACAGCCACCCAATGGGCAACCCTACTTCCAACACCATCAGAGCAATCACTTCAATGGTAAGTTTCCTTCCCCCAAAGGCCCAAGATGTGCATCCTGAGACGTGTCTAGTGGTATGATTTACCACTCTACAGAAAGCCCATTCACCTGCTGATACTCTGTGAGTATTCTTTCCTTCTCACTGCTACTACTGATGGTTGGACAAATATCTAGTGTCTACTGATACGGAAGTGGTGGCTATCTTTGATACACCATCTATCTCCAATATGGAGGTAGGCCTCTTCGTCCCTTGTCCTACTTTGTGATTAAGGTAAGTATTCAATCCTTTATTGTCTCTCATGCAAACATTTTTTTAGTGCAGTTGCTTCCGCAAATGGTCATGCCGCACCTGATTGATCATTTTTCAAATTTGGATTACAATGGGCATTTGGAATCTTTGGAAGGTAAGAATGGTTTTCGTGCCTTGTCCTTGAGCTTATGTTCATTAGGAGCTCGAACCTGCATCATGGAAAGAGTCGGTTCACCAGATGGCCCTCTTGGAGGGATATATAAAGAATGATCACGGTGTAAGAGGCTATCGAGTGGGTATTGATGCTAGGTATGTCAACCTCATTTATACTAGCCGACCTTGACCTCAATGCTGTAGTGGATGGATATACAAGCATCTTTTTTGTCACGGACAGACCAAAAATCCAGAGCTTGCATCATTATATGCCAACGTAAACAGAATTTTCACTATGACTATGCTTCCTGTATTTGTCTTTGATGGCATCTCCCGCCCGGCCATGAAACGATGAATCTCAGTTCGAGGCAATCCTCACTGGCTTGAGGCCGACTTTAAGCAAATGCTGACTGCATTTGGTTTCCTCTATCTTGTCGTAAGTCTGTCCTTATGAATGTGATCTTATATTAAGATTTACTATAGGCTCCAGGTGAAGCTGAGGCTGAGTTAGCCTATCTGAACCAAATAGGGCTGATTGATGCTGTTTGGACGGAAGATTCTGATATCTTCATTTTTGGAGCAATATGTGTCTTCCGAATGTAAGTACTACTGCAGTCCAAGGTTTTGTATCTCCTCATGGTTCTCCAGCCTCCCTAATGATTGTGATACCATGGAAGCCACTATATACACTTCATTCAATATCGAGAATCACCCTGAACTTCGTCTCTCCCATGATGACCTCATCTTCGTCGCTTTGCTTGCTGGCAGTGACTATTCAGTATATCAGTCTTCTTTTACATTGATTAAGCTCATTGTTGTTAGGATGGGCTGCCTGGGTGCAGGCCAAAGACAGCCATTCAGATTGCATGTAGTGGTATTGGCTGGAGCTTGCTTAATGCCATTAGAACCCTTTCTGCTACAAAGCTATCTGACTTCCTAGCTCAATGGACCCACAAATTCCAAGAGCAGCTTCAAATGAATTCTTCGAACAGATTACTGTGGCGATATGCTCAGCTTGCAGCTGCGATGCCACCAAACTTTCCTGACATCAAAACCATCAACCTCTATCTTAGCCCATTGACATCTGCAGCTAGTGGAGGTGTTCCTCTCCTCAACTGGCAGGCTCCCGATTTTAGAAAGCTTGCATCTTTCACTGAAGAACATTTCATATGGGGTCATGTTCCCAGCATCCTCAAGCATTTCACAGAGAGTGTATTTGCTGGCCTTGCTCTTCGTGAACTGATAGGTGCCACATTGCAGCAGGATGATCGTCCTGATCCATTTGCTCCTCACCTGTCTCTTGTTGATCGCTCCCAGCCTATCATCTCTGAGTGCCGTAATCGCAGTACATGCCACATGTTAGAGCTGCGAATTGCAACTCCGATATCACAGAACATTGTTAACCTCATTTGAAGCAGTCTGCGTGAAAGGTATAGTAGCAGTGAGTGAGAGGATGAAGCAGTGAAGTGGGTTGAAACCAAGGGACCACATAATCGGGTTTGGGTGCCATTTGGTGTAATGCAGACAGTACATCCAGATCTGGTGGCTGCGTTTGAAGCTCGCCACAATCGCGGCACTGGCAGTTCTGTCCAGGGTAAGCTTACTCTCTAAAGGGTATTCCACTGAATTGACATTGACAGATACTGATAGCATGATCACTGATCTGGCCATAGTGTGTTATAATCGATCTCACAGAAAGTGATGAAAATGAGAACATGGGTAAGTTTCCTTGACTGATGATCATAGCGCGGTCGTTGACTTGGCTGGCACAGAGAGTCCACACATTGTAATCGATCTCACAGAAAGTGATAAAGATGAGAGCACAGGTAAGTTTCATTGCGATGGTAGCACAGTCATTGACTTGGCTGGAGTAGAGGGTCTGCATGCTGTAATCGATCTCACAGAAAGTGATGAAGAGGACATGGGTAAGTCTGCTTGATAGATGATAGTACAGTCATTGACTCGACTGCTGTAGAGGGTCAGGTAATTGATCTCACAGAAAGTGATGAAAATGAGGACATGGGTAAGTTGCCAATATATAAAGAGTGCTGTGAAATGAATCTATCTCAGTAGAACAGGCCCCCTCCTCTTCTAGGCAATATATCGTTGTTGAGACAGGACCCAACATGCTCGAGTTTATTACCAACACTGAGGGTGAGTCCTAGCTGACAAAGTTGTGTTTCAACTCCTATTTTTCCTTTTAATTGTAATACTACAATGTCACCATCTACCAGCGATAATTTAGCCTCACAATATGCAGCTCTACAGACATTGAATACTGATGGGGACAATAGTGATGTTGGTGCTGGTGTGGTACTACAGGATATGGAGGAGACAATGTATGACACAGCTCACTTTGTCAAGAGCCTCCATACCACAGGGATAGTAGACAGTGGTCTTGATGAACGTGTCCATAGAACGATTCAAGAGGCATCAAAAGGGATTACTGAGAGTACTGATAATGAATATCGATGGTATGCTCCTAAATTAACCATCAGCAATCACTGACGAAAAAAACAGTCTCATACGCAATTCATGCATGAACATAAGATGATTCCAGTAAATCAGCCTTTCTTCTCTAAGACTCCTCATCCCGAGTCTGCATTTTGTATAGTTGCTTGGATTCTTAGCAAGTGCATACAACTCAATGCTTACAACACTTACTATAGTCTTACAGATGTGACGAAATTGACCTCAATGGCAAAACTAAGAGTGCCTCTGCCACCCGGCAAACCTACAACCATGCTCAGAAGATGCATGCTGCTGCAACATATGGTTTTGGACGTCTACATGGCTGCAGGAATATACCATGGAGAAAGAGTGAAATATCTGGTGACTGGATTGGCAACCCATCAGTATCTGAAGTGCTCTCTACCTATATGCTAAGCCTTCAACGTCGAAAAGTGTAGGCTGGTGAAACACCCACCAGTGCAAGAGCAATCACTGTGGTATGTTTTTAGTTATCTGTAACTCTTGTCTCAAACATTGAAGGAGGATCTACAACAACTTTACAAGTATAATACACAGTCAGATCTCTACACAATGCGAGATTATGACCGAAACACTCCTCTCCCTGGTGCTGGGTATTGTGGACCACATGGAAGGTGGCTATTAAATCTTGCCTATTCTGTTGCCTTTGTCTGTCTTCTCCGCATTGATGAGGTTCTCCGAATGGAACATCACCATATCACTCTTCTTTCTAGTGGCAAACTTGAGATTAACCTGGATTATTGCAAGACTTCCCAGTTTGGATGTAAGTTTTCTCAGAAACTCACATCACTACTTAAGATGCATGCAGAGATACTACTGTTCATTCTTCCACCAATGCCCCTAGAGATGCGACACCTCTGTGTTGTGCGTGCATATGCAGCTTGGGTTTCTGCGACCAGAATTGTAGACGGATTTGTCTTCCGAAAGTTAGACAGCTATGATCGGATAGTCCAAACCAATGAGGCAATGGTAAGTATCATTGTAATAACATTATTGTCTAGCTTAAAAGTTGCTGAGGCTTTCTTAGAGATGTTCAGGTTAAATCTCCTAGACCTTCTCATTGATTCCAACGCCTATGGGACCCACTCTTTCTGTCGAGGGGGATGCCAATGGTTGTCTGTACATCTTCGTTTGCATCTTCGTCAAATCTGTGAATGGGGGGGCTGGAGCATGGAGTTCTCCGAGAACTTGACAATAGTCAAGTATCTTATCTCTTGGAATGATAATCCTACACTTCAGTGTGAAGATTTTTTTGATTTCAACAGACCACCTGCCCTTAAATGCCATGCATGCAGACATTTGTGTCATTGTGCATAGAGTAGATTAATGACTATTGTGTAATACCTTTAGTGAGCAATTTCTCATATGTCTTTGCAATCTCTGCATCTTTCATTTTTATCTTTGTCTTGCCCGATTTCTTATAGCTGAATAACTCTGCAAATCACTCGTTACTGTACCTTTGATGAGCTTCTTTGGCAAGTTGCACTGCATGAGTATATCACTGGTTCCAAAGCGCTGAACTTATCTCTGTAAAAGTCATTTGTTTGCCATTGTCACTGAACTTGTCCCAGAATTCAGTTGCGGAACCTCTCTGATAGTGTTCCATGACAAACTAGAGCCCTCATCAGTGTTCTGTGCACACCTTAGGCAGGTGCCATAATAAACCAACAGCTAGGCTTTTTTGTACGAACATAATATAGCTGACAGCCAGGGTTCTGAGGTACATTGTGAGTCTAAAAATGAACCAGGGTGCATATCATCGCCTCTGGGGATGTTCCACTCCCTTTTGTCCACTCTTCCAGCCAGTCCCACTTGTTACTGGCTTACTGGATACTTCTTAAAATGAAAGGCGCGTCACTGCTTGAGTCTAAAAATGAACCAGTGTGCATACCATCGTCTCTGGGGACGTTCCACCCTTTTGTCCACCCTTCCAGCCAGTCTCACTTGTTACCAACTGCTTACTGGACTGTTAATCCCAAACCAACCCCATTCCATTGTCCCATCACTGTTGTGTCACTGTCTCTGGGAACACTGTGAGTATGTCTCTCAGATCTCAGCCAGTCCAATCTTGTTTGATTTATCTTTTTTTCAATTTACCTGCCTTCCATATTACACTCCCAAGCAAGACAAGAAGTCAGCCCTAGTCCAAAACCCTCCATCAGCCAGTCCTTCCTGTCCATTGAAACTCCGATCATGCCTCAGGACTGCTGAGCTATAGGCCTCACAGACCTCACCTCTTAGACAAGATATCCATATATTAACTCTGAGCATGGTAAGCATTTATTGATGTGACAAATCGGGATCCCGGGCATTCCCAACAAGATCACATGACATACTAGGTACATCACATTTGCTCAATGGTCCTCAGGAATTTGAACTATTTGAATTTCTATCAAGGTAGCTGCATCATAAATGTGAGATCCATTATGGATAAGTTTTTTTTCCATGCTTAAGACATAGTCTGGTCACCAAATCGGTTGGTATCCTGCTTGCAGCTGCACATAGCTGCACTACCTAGACTAGTATGCATGCCAAGGACTCCGATCTCTCTGCTAACATGTTGTATTAATAAATATCTACTCAAGGACACATTTAATCCACTCTGGAAACTGTAGAAGTGATGTGAGACCTGTGACTGTAGGCGGTTATCCCACATTCTGGTAGGTTGATTGAAAACTTCACATACAGGGCTCCTCCATGTGTTGTAGATATTTCATGGCATATTACTTGTATAATGAGGTGTTCTGACTACTCCAGATGTCTCGAAACCTCTTAGAATGTCCTCTCAAAAAGGACGCGAAGACAGATCATTTTTTTGTGGAGGCATGGGGATCTCACCAAACCCTTCCAAATGCTAGATTATGTGTTGTTGTTACTTACAGTGGGTCAAAAAATTGTCCACATGTTATGCAGTTTGAAGAAGATTGGCAAATTGTGAGCTAAATATACATTGAAGCAAAAAGTGGTGTATGGTGGCAAAAATGTGTTTCATGTAACCTTTATGATGAGCCCTATTTGGTCTTGTTTGGATCAGAAATAGTGAAGATATGGGCTATTCAATCTGGTGTCTCATGTGGACAATTTTTTGAGTCTATGCTCTGACAACATTGATCTTGCAATTAATGATGCCACATGCTCCACCATTGGTCATAGAGACATTATAATGATGTCATAGCTCCAACATAACAGGTCTGGAATGTTTGATATCTGTAATAAACTCATGAAACCTCTTACCTCTACTCAAAAGGACAATGTCCTCTCTCTTCTCAAAACCAGCACTTCCTACAGAAAAATTGCTGCTCAGACAGGAGTATCCAAGTCTAAGGTTGCTGTTTTAGCTAAGGAAGCATACCCAGACAAGGAGAATCTGCCTGCAGGATGTCCTCAAAAGCTTTCTTCTGTGGATGAACATGCTATCATCAAGCAAATTACTACTGGCAAAGCTGAAAATGCTGCCCAGGTTGCTAGAAATATCAATCCCACCCTTTTCCAGCCTGTTGGTTCTCAAACCATTTGAAACACTCTTCACAAAGCCTCTGTAGCATCAAGAAAAAAGCAGAGAAAGCCTAAGCTGACTACCAGACACAAGAAGGCTTGTTTAGCTTTTGCTCAGAAGTATAAGGAGTGGACTATAGAGGACTGGAAGAAGGTGTTGTGGTCAGATGGGACCAAAATCAACAGGTTTGGGTCAGATGGACAGCAGTATGTGTGGGGCAGAAAGGGATAATCAGTTGGAGAAAGAGGCATTCAAAGTTTGGAGGAGGTAATATCATGGTATGGGGATGTATGGGATGGAATGGTGTGGGAAATCTGATGAAGGTTGAGGGAAGGATGAATGGCTCACAGTATATGGTCATTTTGAAGGACGATCTCAGGCAGAGCATAGTGATTTGCTTGATGATAGCATGTTCATCCACAGAAGAAAGCTTTTGAGGACATCCTGCAGGCAGATTCTCCTTGTCTGGGTATGCTTCCTTAGCTAAAACAGCAACCTTAGACTTGGATACTCCTGTCTGAGCAGCAATTTTTCTGTAGGAAGTGCTGGTTTTGAGAAGAGAGAGGACATTGTCCTTTTGAGTAGAGGTAAGAGGTTTCATGAGCTTATTACAGATATCAAACATTCCAGACCTGTGTTATGTATGTTATGTTGGAGCTATGACATCATTATAATGTCTCTATGACATACCAACCAATGGTGGAGCATGTGGCATCATTAATTGCAAGATCAATGTTGTCAGAGCATAGACTCAAAAAATTGTCCACATGAGACACCAGATTGAATAGCCCATATCTTCACTATTTCTGATCCAAACAAGACCAAATAGGGCTCATCATAAGGGTTACATGAAACACATTTTTGCCACCATACACCACTTTTTGCTTCAATGTATATTTAGCTCACAATTTGCCAATCTTCTTCAAACTGCATAACATGTGGACAATTTTTTAACCCACATGTGCAACCCATCCGATAAGAAAAAAAAAGCCAAAATGAAAAAGTGGAACCATCACCCTTTTTTGATCAAGTCTGTTGCTCGTGTTAAACTGCATACATGCTATTATCCATCTCAGCTTGTGGTGCAGATTCTCTGAACTTCTCTGGAACTATTAATCATGCTCATATCATACTGGTGTGCTATCATTGTCAGGTCAGGTAGCTCCCAAACTCTGTACAAGCACTGCTATGGCCATCAAATAACAGATGATAGAACACAAACCTGGTATCAGTATCACATGAGTATTCAGATACTACAATTTGTTGGAGGCAATATGTGTTGCATTATCTGAGCTTTATTGCTTGGTGTATCGCAGTTCTGGTAGCAGGACATGACTGTCACTGACCTTCAAAGTTCAATCACGTGCCCGTGTCATGTTGGCCTCGCTGAACTACCGAATGTTAAAATTGCAATGCTCTTCATGCTACAGCATTATCCAAATATTAATTGGTAAGTAAGGATGATGTATCTGCAGTTACTATGCTGAGTCTCACATTCTGAGTCTCTCACATTCACAAAGACTCCGAGTCAGACATTGGTCAGACATCCCTTAGCGTGGGACTGGCCATTGAGTAATTATCTGCTTCTCAAACCATTAAACAAAATCAATGCAATCAAATATCAAATATCAATTAATCAACATACAGTCCTCTGAGGAAGGCTCTGAGGAACCAAGGTTAATACACTCAGAGCTATTGAATAAGTTCAAAGGCTTTGGAATAGCAGCAACTCTGCGATTGCTAGGTACCTCAGGATCTGCAAAGGTCGTGTCACTGGCAACTGCAACTTGCTGATTGTTTGTATCTATTATCTAAGGTTTAGATGTATTGGGTGGTGGAGATTTAGAAACAAAAGATATAGCTGTAGCCTATAATATGTGATGAAGTATAGGGATGTGACAATTGAGCAAACACAACGTACCTAGTGTGTCATGTGATCTTGTTGATCGCACGACTCACATCAATAAATTGCTTACCATGCTCAGGGCTAGTATCTTGTATAGGAGGTTGAGGTTTGCAACTCAGTCACAGTGAAGGTCCTGAGGCCTGAGGTACATGCCAATGGTTGGAGTTTAATACTGGGGGGTGACTGACAGAGGAGCTTCGCGTTGGAGTGATTTTTCAAGGCAGGAGAAGAAACAACACTGGTCACATACAAACAATGTTGGACAGAGAGATGTCCCAGTGACGCTGCTTGACGATGCTGGTACGGTAGCACGAGGTTGGTCCATTTTTAGATTGTATTTATATATATCGTACCCTCGGGACCCTAGCTGTCAGCTATATTACGTCCATACAAAAAAGCCTAGCTGTTGGTTTATTACGACACCTGCCTTAGGTGTCTGTGCAACTTATGAAAGTTAACTCACCTTCCAGAGATGCCATTGGTTCTTAGTCGAGTCCCAGCGATGATCACCATGATAAATCTCTCTCCATGATAAATCTCTTCAATGCAACTGCTTGACCTTTAATCCTATAAGGCATTGTTCTTGGATTCCACTCGCTGGATGAGTCATCCCACCATTGGATCAGCACATCCATATCCTCTGCGAGACAAAATGCCATTGGTGCTGGGACATCAGCAGAATTAAATGTGAAAATGAGTCCTCCATGGAGAACGAGTTTAATTGGGTGTGGTGCTGACATAGTAATGGTAGTCGGCTGAACTGGTCCAGAGTCCTGTATTGCACTTGCACTTGGTGAAACTGATGCAAGTGGGGGTGGCAGTGACAGCATCATAGTAGACGCCAGAAAACTTAAGTCTCTACTATGAATCAAGTTCTCAATAGATAATTGATGTTGTCTCGATGGCCGAGATTGTTCTGCAGATTGAGGCAGTGGAGTTAGGGCTTGAAACCGTAACCGTCTATGTACGGTTAGACGGGTCCGTAATTACTGGACGGTACC